>PVKA01001659.1:88528-140916 GCA_004027165.1 Ctenomys sociabilis
AAAAAAAAAAAAAAAAAAAAAAAAAAAAAAAAAAAAAAAAAAAAAAAAAAAAAAAAAAAAAAAAAAAAAGCAGTTTCTTGAAAGCAGTAACAAAGAAGTAACTAAAGATCACAGAAACATCTAGAAAAAATGTTCTGGAAAGACTGTGGGAGAAATGAAGACATTCGTGGCTTTCATAAATTTGAGGGAGCTGGTTATGCCAAAAAGTAAAAATAAATAAAAATAAATCAATAAATAAAGTTGAGAAGTTGAGGGAGTTTACTAGCACTAGACCTGCAACACATAATGTAAAAGGGCATCCTTCAACTTGACATAAAAGGAGGCTAGAGAATAATTAAACATTGCAATAAGATTATAAAGATTGCTAGCAATGGTAAAAACCTGGGTCATAGTAAATGTCAGCTATATTGTCATTTTGTATTTTAAGTTTATGTTTTACATACAGCAAGATTTAGAAGACAATGCATTGAATTATTATAAAAGTATGCTATTTTCCATGTGATGTTTAGATACATATTTTTTGTGACATTAATAATATCAGGCAAAAATTGAGCTGGTTAAGAGTAGAATTTTGGGGGCTGGCCAGATATCTTTAAGAACTAAAGCATTGGGCAGAGACCAAGGTTCAATCCCAAGCAGCATAAGCCAACCCAGCCCCATCCCTTATGCATGTTGAGACTGGGCATGGTAGCATGCACCTGTAATCCCAGCACTTGGGAAGTTGAAAACAAGAGGGTCACTGAGTCCAAACTGTGAAGTAAGACCCTGTAGATCCTATACAAAAAAAAAATTGAGTTATTGTCAATAGAATAATAAAAAAATGAATAAAAAATTAAGTGGGTGTCAATTGCAATTGACCTGTTTTATCTTTAGAAAATTGTATATTATGGTCATAGTGCCTGGTAGGTTAACCTGGAGTTTCAACTCGGTTGGCTTTGAGCCTGCCCAACCAGTGTGGGAACACACTCTAGGAGTGTCTAGGTAGGTCATGGAGGTGTAGTCTTGGTTGATCTCTGGGCCCGCAACCGTTGGACACTGGCTCTGCTCTGCTCTGCCTCTCAGCTGCCATGAACTTAGCAGATTTCCTCTCCAACACCCTTCTCCCAGGTTTCTGCCATGGTGCTGCCAACTGGACAGAAATGGTGAATCCAGTGTAATACTTTCTCCTTGAGTTGTGGTTGTCACTGTGTCCAGGACAGGAAAAATGGCTAGTATGTTTCTAAAAAGAAAATATGAAGGGAATCAAATTATCTCATTCAATTAAAAAACCCATAAAGGAAGGTGAGGAGAAATGAAGAGAGGAGAAAAATATGTTGAGAAAAACAAATCCTTTCTTTTCCAATGATATCTTTAAATACAATTAAGCTCTTCAATGAAAAGTCATAGATGGAATGGACATGTGAAATGAAACAAAGCACTCATTTTATATTTCAAGAGGTAGATTGAAATTAAAAGTATAAACAATGATATTCTATTTAAGCACCCAGAAAAAGAAGTTTAAGTGGCTATACTGTCAGACAAACACACTGTAATCCAAAATCCAGTCCAGGAAGCAAAGGAAAATCATACATTCCTTATAGGATTATGTCTTCAAGAAGATATATCAATTGCAAGCATACTTACTAAAGTCCAAAAATATAGCAAACACCTAGAGATGGAGAGAGAAATACTTCTACAAGACTTGGAAATTTATGTTTCACTTTCAATAAATGTACTTTCACCTTCAGCAAACCAAGTCAACCACCCACATTTTCTATTTCTCTGTCCTCCTTCCTTTTGTATTGAGGAAAAGTTTTCTTTCATTTTATCACATATCTGTGAATTTTCCACTTTCCCTTATGGTATGAATTTCTAGTGTCATTCCATTGTGATTGTAAAAGAAACATGGTATGACTTCATTCATTTTCAAATCAGACTTGTTTTGTAGCTTTCATACAGTCTATACTTGAAAATATTCCATGTGTACCTGAGACAGATGGACATCATGTTCTCATTTACCAAGCAGTTCTACAGGCATCAATTAAATATACTTGGTGTATAATACCTTTCAGTCCTTTGGGCCTTTGTATATCTCTCCTGCAGGGTATGGAGACAGAGAAAAACAATATACAGTATAAATCTGCATGTCTTTCCAGAAAAGGATGGAAAATTTAGAGGTTCAATGATTGACAGTGAGTCAAAGAAGACATTTCTTTTTGTATGTATTTTCTAAAGAAAAGGGAAAGTCTAGGGCATTTGAGAAGGAAGTCTGGATGGTGTAGGTGCTAGAAGTGAAAGAAAAACTCTTCCCAAGCTGTATGTCAAAAGTAAGATTAGACTAATATCAGGATAATTGGAATTTAGGATGTGTTTCTTTGACCTTAAGAAACTAAATCTCTATCAAATATATTTTAGATGCTTGCTATACTACAGAAAGATCATTCTCTTAGATGAATCATGACACCCTACCTAGTTTATGGCTAATTTATTTATTATCTATCTATCTATCTATCTATCTATCTATCTATCTATCTATCTAATCTCTATGCAGCCTAAATATCAAGTATTTTAAATTACTCTCTTTTTTTGTACAAAAGTACTTTTAAAATTAAAATGAGATTTAAAATGTTACAAAGAAGAGAAAATGCATTTTATGTATTTGGAATTATTAGTTTTTAACAGGTTTAGCTAGGGAAATTTTGGCAAACAGCAAAAAGGATACTCACTGAAATATAGGCTTCATATCACTATATAAAGAAAATCTCCTGGGAAAAAACAATTTATTTTTCAAGTGCTAAATGTCTAGCATGAAAAGTGTCACATAAATCTTCATCTAAGGGGCATTAGGTAATATAGTGGGCTATGTCTTCAACTGTGATCTTCTGAAAGTAGAGAACATCCTTCAAAAGGACATTTCTTATAACACCCTTCTATGAAACTGAGAGTATAATGTTAAATCTGAACTCAGAAAGGCATGGCCTTGGAAAGTTAAGATGTTATTGCCCTGTTAAGTTGTGGTCCAGTGATTTACTTTAATCCAAAAATAGAATGGAGGTAACCCAGAAGCAGGAATACTGGCAAACTTGTGCCTTCCATCTGTATTCTGAAACATTTCTGGTCTCAAGCTAAGCTTTGACAAAAGTTAATGTCAGATCAGTTTCTGGTTGATATCCAGACAGGAGCCCCTACAAATGTTTGTTGGTCTTTCTGTCCCTTCCATGTGTTCTGAAATTTTGCTGACTGTGCTATTAGCCCACTCAATCAAAATTCTACTAGTATTTTTTTTTTTATCAACAATCACATTTGAGAGTCATAATGTTCATTTCAAAAATTTAGTTGTTTTCAGTGATTTTTCCATCTCCCTACATGAATTTTGGGGTGATGGCAGTCACTCTCCTGTTGCCCACTTAATCTACTTTTGGCTGGAGTCCCCCAGGGTATGTTGCCACAGTCTTCCTCCAGTGATAGTGTAGGCTTCCTATGCATAGGCTTTCATGAAGAGAAAACTTGCACTTCAGCGTTTGAGCATAGTAATTCTACTGCCAATCTCAATAGCTCAATAGTAATTTCTTGAGGCTTCCACAAAGGTTGAGAGTTGCAGAGGGCTTCGCTGCTAGTTCTTCTACATGTGGCATCGAGAATGTCACCCCAGAGCCACCCTTTCTACCATGTCATTGGGCAGCAGCCCAGAGGATATCTCCACTTTCTTCAGTCTCACTCTCCCAAATGTGGCTGACTCTTGTACTCTAACCAAATTTTAAAGCCTTCCATCTTTGAGAGATTTCTTTTCAATTTGTAATGAAATATGACTTTTATTTCTTACAGAGAATTTAAATCATTGTTTTGTTTGTATAATTACTAGATATACAGGGCAGGGAAGAAAGAACATTTTGCCTTGTTCATTAGTCTACCGTCTTGCTCAAATCCTCCATGATTTCCATAAGGTTTAGAATATCAAGCAAATAAACACTTAATTAAATGACTTCATGAAAAAAAATACTTCTGGATGAGACATTCTCAAACCTGATTTTAAACATGACCAGATTTTACTTACAGAATAATGTGAAGGATTTATTCTATTGATTCATGAAGCTGAAAATGAACAAACCTAACATTTAAATTATGATTTTCTGTAGCTGAGATGCCTCTTTCATAGCTCATTGAGTATTTTGTAGCCTATAACTGCCAGCACGGAAAATACTCATTCAGTGATTTTTATATGGATCTTTTTATTTAGAAAAATAGTCATCAACTGTTTTTATATTCAAACCTTCTGACAATTAAGTTTTATTTTCAGATAATCTAAATTCCTTTTCTTTCCTACAGTACCTCTCATAACAATAATGCTTACAGTAATTTAACAGGGATTTTACATTTGTAAACTGTAAAATGCTGTTAAGAGATGACACGCCATTTTAGTTTCACAGCCTGCAATCTCAAGATTTGATAAAGTTGCTGTTTGATAAATTCCAGAGCTTAAGGAAAACTAGGCAAGGTCTTTCCTTTCACAGATAATATGGAAATGTCTATTTAAGTCACTACCAGTTTTTAGCTTTACTAATAGCATGTACATCATAGCTCTATGATCGAGACCAAAAAATATCCTGTCTACTCTTCCATGGTAGGTACTTAGTTTCATCTCTTTTTTCCCCTGCAAATCTTTCTCTATTAAGCCTATTTTACATGTACAAACAATCACATGTGCATTAAGAAAGAAATCACATCATCTTCATACATGCTTCTTCTTCCCTCCTTCCTTCTGACCTCCCTCCCTCTTTACCTCTATTCTCTGTCTCTGTTTCTCTCTCTCTCTCTGTATCTCTCTCTCTGTCTCTGTCTCTCTCTCTCTCTCCTTTTCCCTCTCTCATACAAAGGACGAGGATGGAATACAGATTACTCATGAGACAGATACTATGTTAAGCAGGAATGTATGCCTTCAATATGAATAATGATCTCTAAAGAACAAAAAAAAAAAAAAAAGGCCCAGTGCTTTCAAACACCAGTGACCTAGTTAGCACTTTATAAATGACTGCAGGAACTCAGTTTCTTACTCTGGAAAATGGAATTGATAATATTAAATATTTGGTGAAGGGTTATTTGGATGTGGAACCGCATAAATTATAGTCTAGATATTGGTAGCTGATAATTGCATTTCCAATAGGAATTACAATTAAGACTCTTTCAATATGACATACTTTTGATCATTTTAATTTCCTTTGTGATTGCGCAGAATGATAATTCTTCAGGGGACTCGACTCCAATTTTCACATTACAAAAGGAAAGTATGGATAATGGAATGTCGCCGAGAGGAGCGAGGCTCGGTCCTGCAATCTCTTATTTCCCTCTTTTCCATTTCTGCAGTGGGGATGCCACCTGTGTTCGGCTCATTATAAAACTTTTAGCAAGAAGCTAATGAAATGCAAAGCTTTCTGTAAGACCAGCACTAGCCTTCCTATCAAATCATCTGAAATATTTATTTGCCCTCTTGAATAATTGATAGGGGCATCAGCTCTCCTGGTCAATTGATTTATTAAGGGACTGTTTGGAATTAAACAGCTTAAAGATATTAGATTTAGCAGTGATCTTGCTTGTTAGCATATTCATTTACCTACGGGAGCCCCCATTAGATATTGTTAATACATGACGTTTCCAGTCACGGCCTGGATCTCCTCAAATTGCATTAACGCCAGGCTGTTTAGCCACAGAATAACAGGTTTGATTGAGTGCTTGGGTTTGGTGTAATTAGATTTTCCTAGAAAAGGGGGGACTACTTTAATGCCATGTGCATTAAACGAGATATGTCATCAGCATTACTGTAATTGGCGAACAGGAGCGCCGGAGACCTGGCTGCGCGTAGATGTTTGTGTTTATGACTCACCCGTCCATTCGCATAGATGGCACATAATAGCCATGCTTACTTACATATGCATGACCCTGAAGGGGGGAAAAGAAAGAAACTGACCTCTTTAATAAGCATCTCTTTTGAAAAAAGTGGAAAATTCTATGCTGAGTAATGGGATCAATTTTTCGTTTGTTAAAACTGCCAATTATTTCTCTTCCTGAAAAGGTCATGTGGCCGGTTAATCAATGATGAAAATAGTGGGTGAATATACGTGGGTATATTCCTACTTTGATTTGCATTTCCCTAAGACCATTTGCTTCTGCTTCGTACTGCTGATCCAATTCAGGCTGCAAGCACATTCTGAGCAAAACAGAACAAAACGTTCTCTGTTGCTTTCACTGAGCATTACTTCTTGATCATATAGGTGCATATATAAAATAAAATAATGCCTACTGATCTCTTTTTCCTCTTAGAGATGAGCCATTCTGTGAGCAGACAACCTGAACTGTTCACACCGAAGTACATGGAGCCCCGTCTAGCCGTCTGTACCGTGGGGTAGTTCAGTAGTGACAGAGCAAAGGGTAAAAAGTCAGCTTTCTCTTTCATTTTCATTCCCGTTGATGTTCTGTCATCTCTAAATTTAAATTGGGCTAGGGTTATATCTCAGTTGTCCACAAGGTAAACTACAGAGCCTTGCTCAGCTCTGTTCTTTCGCTTTGTCCAAATTGCATTTAATTTGTAAAAATGTGTGTTGGTATTCCCCAACTCCTCATAGTCTCATTCACCACAAACTTAGGACACCACTATTTTAATTTATGTTACATGTATACGAAGAAATGGTGATTGTGCAGCAGATCACTCTGTAATTTATAAGGCACAGAGGACTCGTAGTTGATATCACCTATTGTGGTGGCTTTAAAAGTTTCTTTAAAGTTCAGGCTTGGGAAGATTAAGTGCTTCACCAAGATGGTACAGTAACAGGAGAGACTCAGAATTTAAATGACTTTGACATCCGGGCCATTTCCACTGTCCCTCTGTTGCCACTCACAAATATCAAATACTTTTGACAGAAGTCTCCTTAATACAAATGAAAACCTCACATGGTATTAATTTTGATGATCATAGAGGCTGAATAAGCAGACATCCCTATTGTTGGTGTGTAAAGTTTATTTGAAGGTAAAAAGTGGTTAGGTACGAGATCATGCCCAGCTCTTGTGTGAGTCTGGGTGTAGGGTGGAGACAGAGGTTGCAGAGTTAGGTTACGAGATGTCCCAGCATCCTCTACTTACATACTTGGGAATCCAAGTCTCTAGAGAGTGTCCATGTTATCCACAGTTTCATTTACTTGGGATAGGGACAGAATCATGCTGACGAGATGGCAAAGAAATAGCCTCTCCCAGCCCCAATGTCTGATCAGCAACACTCTTTCAGAGAGGAGAACTATGGCGTAAAGGCTGTAATTCAGTTCTGTTGAGCACCTGTAGGATTCAAAGATCTTACCTGGTTGTAGGCAAAATTAACATAAGATTTATTTTGTGGAAGATAGTTCCTTTGTGATAGCACCCCATGTCTTAAAAGCAATGTAATTCTCCATTTAACAAAAAGAAAACACTCATCATTTAGTTGCATTAGTGATTACTCAGAAATTAAGTAAAATTGAATGCAACTAAAACTTACTTGAGAATGTGTTTCCATTAATTTATCACATTTTGATAGTTTCACTGTTATTTACCTTTCCTCAAATATATAGTATTAAAGAGACACATTTTCTTTAATAAGAGTTGCTGTTAAGATTTGTGTCTAGATGTCCCCCCCAAACCTTCATGCAGTCATGGGGCTTCTAGAGTTTGTGATTAATTCATGATGCAGTATGAGATTATGGGTGTGAGTGTTTCACCCACCCTGGGGTGGAGAGCCCAAGGACAACCTTAGGGTGAGTGAAACACTCACACCCATAATCTCTCCTTGAAGGGAGAGAGACTCAGTCTCTACCATTGCTCTTCCCATTTTGCTACTTTCTGCCACCATGAACTGCTGCCCTCTGCCACATGCCTTAAGCCAGCGGAGTATGGACTGAAACCTCCACAAACCATGAGCTACATACATTTTTTCCTTCCTTAATGTTTAGTGTCAGGTATTTTGTGCCAGCAAGGAGAGAAACATAACTAACAGATTGTGTAGTAGGTTTTTCTATTAACACAGAGATTATTGAAGACGCTACTTCCTGGGATGGCAACTTTTTCAGGATTAGAACACAGAATTGATATAATTTATCTTTTTTACTTAAAAAACCTAGCATTACCAAAAATGCTGTTATTATCTGTAAAAGAAAGCTAGCAAAACAAGGATGGATACCAAACAGGATCCATAATCTATGCTGAGTGTTGCTGGAGATGATTCACCATCTCAGAAGAAAGCTATTTTTCAGGATAGCATTTTCTTCTCATGATTCTACAATGCTTCTTTGATGGAAATATGGAAGTGATTATTTAATTTTCCAGAATGATCATTATTTTTATGAAGCCCATGGTTGACTTTCTGAGCACTTAACTGGAGCAAGTTCCTGTCCTTCAGTTTTATCACAGGTCCTGTATGCATTTTGCGGACAGGTCAGTCTAGTGTATATCCAGAGACCAGCAGCAGAACCTCTCTACCCATTCCATTGGCTTGGGACAATTCAGAGGAAAGGTTTTCAGGTATCACTCTAAGCAGTATGTCTTCTGTGGTTGCAGGTTGCCATCCACTGTTTGTGTGGAAGCAGAAGGCTTTTCCATGGGGGTAAGAGTCCAGCTATCACTTAGGATACTTTCAGGTCTTCAGCTAAGCACCAATATTTAATTGTGTAATGGGCCCTAAACATTTACTGTCCAGCCCTCCGTATGCATGCAGAAGGTTCCACATGAGGAACATCATCAGATATGATACTGAGCCATAACCTCAGTGGTGGTGGATGTCCTGCCAACTCCTCCCACTGCAGATATACACAATTTAGATGCAGCAGAAAGAAAAATGTATGATAGTTTAGTCATTTGCCTGCCTATGTGGAATTCTGTGTTGTGCTTTGGATCTGGAATGTCCCTGCACAACTGGCTCTTGGAGGGTGGTTGAATTGGGGAGTTGCTGGCCTCAAGACTGGATTCATCTACAGGTTTGTTCCATGGCCAAGGGAGAGACTGGTACGTGGAGGCTGGGTGAAGAGCTGGGTCCCTGCGCACTGACCTGGGAGGGCTGGTGTCTCCCTCCCTTCATCTTCTGCTGCCCATACACCATGATGAGAGTGGCTCTCATCTGCCAGGCCCTTCCACTACAGCCTTTGTACCTCGGAACCAGCTTGGAGCTGCACCCTGAGTCCTCTCCCCCCTTGAATTTTGGGTTCCACATAATGTGCTTGTGATGAGAAAGCGATGAAGACACTCCTATAGTACAGAAAATCAATTAAATGCTTGGCAAATTCTGCAGAAATGGTTGGTTGGGGCAGGGGAATTTGATACCTTTCTAGAGTTGTCTTTTCTTATGACCAAGATAGAGATGACAAAGAATGTTAATAACTAACAGAAAGTTTAACACTATCCCCAATTTTTATCATTACTAATATTTTGTCATACAGCAATTCTGAAACAAGTAAAAGAGACCAATTTCTCTGCACTAATTTAGGTGGGTACGCATCCCCTGAAAGCAGTGTCTCCGTGCACTCACAAGGGCCCTGAACTCTTGCTTTCCTTCTTCCCCACCCTGAAGGCAGAATCAGTGTCACCATAATCAGCGACTGACATGGCTGTAGGGACCATAGTTAAAGTCGTCACATGCCCCCTGTGTTTCAGTTCCTCCAACAACATTTGCTTTTTTCATAACTAAAGTCAGAGCCATTTGAGAAAGAAGCCATGAGGATATTTGGCACTTTCCTGAGCTCTACCATCTGATATGTGACAAACTAAGTGTGAGGGTTTTAAATTTTTTATCTTCTTGACTAAAACGACTTACTTCCTCTATTCTTTGTCAGTAAACTTGCCTCACCCTCCTCAGAACAAGGGCCAGATAGGGTGCTCTAAAGCTAGAACATCCCTTTTCAGAGCCTGGCAGGGCACGCCGTCTTGCCATGAGTCCCCTGGACCTGGGTCTGTGCTTTAATTGATGGTCAGCTCGTCAGCCGCCATGAGCCCTGGAGTCCGTGTCCATGCAGCTCATTGCTTTCTCCTTCTCTGCTGTGTGACCCTGCTCCCAGAAGACCTCATTCTGCCTGTTTCTGACCATTGCTCCAAGTTGTCAGGGTCTGTTTGAATTATATTCCTGTGCTCTGGCATTCCAGCCAGCCTTCTGTTTGGTTCACAGCACAAACACAATGACTATGTTCCACATTTCTGTGGGGAAACTGCAAAATAGTTTAAATTATTTGTTTAAGGTACTATGAAAATCTAAAAATCAAGAAATTTATATACACACACACACACACACACACACACGCACACATATCCATATGCATATATGTGTGCATCTCTGTATGTGTAAGTACATAGAAGGAAAGACACATATGGATACTTGTGTCTTTAGTGTGAGATTTATTCTTCTGACTTAAGAAAGCAATTTCAAAAAGGGACATGTTTCTACTAAACAGCACACAGCAAGCCTTGCTGCGCTCCTTCTGATTCATCCCGCCTATTGGAGGGATTCAGATTATGTTATCCACATTACCCAGCCTGACAAATAAGGAGAGCACGTTGAATTGAACAAATACTGTTTACATTCATAATCTGATATTTTATTTAGAATCACAATCCTCATCACACAGCCAATAAATGAAAAGGTGAGGGAGACGAATTTCCTCTAATATCATCTTACTATTCAGGAGAACAGCAGCTCACATTTTAAGGAGCAAGAATTTTTCTTCTTCCATCACTCTTCTCCCAACTCCCTCTTTACCTCACCTTTGACCCTCCTGAATTTTTTCCTTGGCCAGAGTCTGTGTAAGGGGTAGTGAGGCGCAGCACTGTGTCTGATGGTGACAACAGTCAGCCGAGGCAGAGCCTTAATCACTGTTTACTGATTTAGTCCATTTTACTAGCAGGCGATGCTTTTCCAGAGAGCTGTTTTCCTGGCGGGGTGCAAACGCTGCTTGCGAGGGCAAAAGTGTGTGTCTCCAAGCTGTCGTGTGTACCAGCACTGGTGCTGTCTTGTCACCTCTGCTAGGGCCTCCGTGCCAAGGCAGGGGGCCTGCATGTCGTCTTGGCTGCCGTAGCTGCTCATCTGTTGGTGGCGTTAATGAGAAAGGGATAAGGACCAGGAGACAGAGCACGAGGGACCCACTGTGGCGTCTAGACACTACCTTTTTAGCCAGAGCCAGTGCACTTCACACTGCATCTCACTCATGTGGTGAGAACAACTGAAAATGACAGATCCAGAATTCTAACTTTCCCTTTGAGCAGGGATTTAGTTTTGTTTGGTTGGATAGTTGGTTGCTTTGTTTAGTCTCACCACTTTGTGTTGTAGGGCTGTTATTGCTGTTGCCTCCTTTTCTTCCTGCTTTTTCTTCTAATTATGTCTACACTACCCTTGAAATAAAAGTTGATACCTGAGAAAGAAAGAAAGATAGTTAGGAATTGCTCATGGTCCCTCAAAACTTGTCCTGGAACCTTTGACAACTTCTTTCCCAATCCTATTTCCCACTGTCAATGCTGAACTCCACTTCTGATTGGCAAATCCAGAAAAATCACATAGGTGAGTGGGGCTGACACTCAGATAAAGGGGAGCTGGGAGGCATGGCCTTTGGAGATCTCAGGTAGTAGGTCTCTGTAGGAGTGTGTGCATTGATCTGTCCTGGGGCTCTCCTAGACACCCACCCTGAGTCCCATTCACAAGATTTCAGTGCATTCCATTAACAGATTGCATGTCAGAATCTGCTCAGGTTGAAAGGATAAATCAGTGGTCAGGTGGAAGGGTTTATTCTGGTACTCAGGCTCAGAAAATTCAAGGGCAGGGATATAAACCAGGGCCAGGAGCCATGAAGGCTCTTACTAAAATAAAGTATGTCATCTCCACAGGGGTCCACTCAGTGCCCAAAGGAAAATGTCCCTTCCCTTGTGAGCATTCAGTCTCCTGCTGTGGAGTCCAGATGTTTTCAGGGTGTTTTCTAGCATTTGCTCATTCAAAGAAATTTCTCACCTAGGCCAAATAAAATGCTCAACATTAGGCTGAAAGTCATCATTGTGCTTTGCCGCTATAATGAATGAGAGATGCTTCGTGCTTGGACGCCTCCTGGGATGGCCTCTGTTCTCACGCCACACAGGTTTCCTTTGGTCCCAACCACTGAACTTCTCTGTCACATCCGGTCCACTGGCCATTGTCCTCCTACTATCACCACATGACCTAGCAGGTGTATCGTACTCTCAGAACTTTGCTTCTTTACACTGGTGTCCCTAGGCATTGAAGAACTCTTTCTACATGCTTTGTAGCTCCAATACATGCACAGGAAGCAGAGATTAGAGAATAATGTAAATCTCTACAGAGTACCTAGAAAAAAATATCCCTTGCAGACTTTATCTGCTGTTCTAGAACATGCCATCCATTTGGAAAGCATGAATCTATGGAAACATGCTGCTTCTAGACTATTAAAACCGATGCAGAACTCTGCTAGTGAAGTATTCCTTTCTACTATCAGTAAAAGATCTCCTCCCCACCTCATGAGTTTTATGAACATTAATACTAAATGAAATATCCCTAATGCCTTCATAAATAGCCATCAAGTGATGCTATGTTTGAGGACAAAGGTTTAGAAAATCAGGGAATTATCTGGCAAACTGAGGTCTATGGTCTCATTTTAACCCTACTACTCATTAATTCTACATTATTTAATATATGCTAATATTAAATACATGTGAGCATGTCCCACGTCCAGATAGTTAGCGCCTTCAGACCCATAGAGGCAGGCACTAGAATTCTGTTTCTTATTCCCTGTAATTGTTAGTAGTAATGGATGCTTAATAAATAAAGGACTGTCTGCATCTCCAGGAACATTTTTAGAGATGTTCAGTGCTCTGCTGAAAAGTCAAGCAAAGCTCCTCTAATACAAACTAGGAGCACCTCTCAAAAGGAGATATTGTCTTTCTAGACAGTGATGATTCAGAATTTTTGCAGGAGTGAATTACTACAGGCACATTCACATCTCTGCAAATCTCTAACCACTGTCTCAAGTCTAAAGTTTTAATTTTCTCTTTTTCCTACTTAAAGTAGACAATAATAATGGATGAGGGAGACAGAGAGAGAGAGAAGAGGGAGGGAGACAGAGTGCCAGAGGGAGACAGAAAGACAGAGAGAGAAAATGAACTAGAAAAAGAAAGAAAGGCAGAGGGATCACCTTTAAAGCTTTTCTTTTCCCTTTCTTTCAAATGACACAATAGAATTTTTTTCCTAAAGTTGTATTAGGGATTCACTTAAGCAGAAATGAACTGTAATATGCAAATAGTTCTAATTGGACTGCTAATAGAGCGTGTCTCTGTTGTTTTTTTGTAGGGAGTTTTATGCCTATGTAATCAGTGCAGACAGCCGTTAAGTAAATGAAGAGCCAACTAACAATGTCAGAAAAGAGACCGGGCGGTTCCGGCTGACACTACCCTAATCTTCCAGGACCCATTAAATGGCAGTTTCAACGCATTACCTACCATAACATCCTTGAATATCACTGATTTTATTTGCAGTATCAAACATTCCATTTCATGCCCCATTAACAGTGGGAGCCTGAGCTTTTTGACGCAGCTAAACATTTTACTAACTACCTGGACTAAGTAACCAATTAACTTTTGGAGACAATACGGCCAATTAAGCGCGAAAAGGTAAGGCTGTCATCCCCCACGAAAATTGAATTTCCTTTTCCTGATGGCAGTTATTGTCTCTGCTCAATTGTTAATGGGGATTTGGTCCCCATTAAAGTATGAAGGCAAAGCAGAATGGAAAAGTTCAGGGGACTTGGTTCCTAAAGAGTAGGTCACAAAGTGTCCCAATTGGCCACTAATTCAGTTAACTTTTCTTCATGCCAGATTACTTATTGGATGCAACTGTAGCAAGGCTCTAATATGACATTCTGCAATAGTACATTGCACAATCTGGTAGCTTCTGAGGAACTCACAGGCCCAGGGCTGTAGTTTAGGACCTTATATGGGAGGCTTGGAAAAAAAAATATTTTGACGGCAGAAAGATCAGTGTCTGACATGATATTGCCATGTTTATCACTGGAGTGGAGTCTTCTGAGAGACAGAGAAAAAATTAGCCAAACCTGTGGATGGAGAGGTGTGCTCCAAATTAACCCTTTGTGGTTTGGGAAGTCATTTTCTAAATGGTACGTGAAGTCTCAGGTGGCGATTTAGCTCTGTAGAGTGAGTGCATGTTGACTTGCATCTAGTGCACGTAATGAACTTGGATGTCACATTGTGAAAGCTTGAGGCAAATTTTCTCCCCTTGGTAGGAGTCTTTCATCTTTGGAGGTGTAGGAGAAAATCGGTCCTGCAGGGCATCTTCCATAGACCTTGTGTGAGCAAAATCCATGAAACTTACAGAGCGTTGGAGTCCAAATGTTGAACTCAGATATATATATATATATATATATATATATTTGGAAAAACACAAGAAGCATCACATCATACCATCTCTGAGAAAATTCCACTGTTTGAGAGGTTGAGGAATTTGTGAAAAGTGGAAAGGGCCCTGGTGCTGAACCCAACTTTGTTATGATATGTAAAGGCACAGATATCAGTGTTGTCAAATCAGCCCTGTGATGATATAGGTTTTGGACATTTTTCTAAGATGTTCTCACACACTTAAATCCTGAGTTGGGTCTTAAAACTCACAAATACAGTAATGATCTAAATTTCATTAGAAGTATTAATTTCCTGTATTGTTTTAATGGTAAAAGTCTTTGGTGAGCATAGAACAGCTGTTGAATTGTTACAGAGTGGGGGAAATCCATATGTTTCACTGTTAGGTTAGAATCCTGTGTTCGTAACATTTTCATGTTGTTTCTGTCAGATTCTACAGTTATAGGAAGCAAAGCACCAAAAGGATTAATGTTACATCTTTTCAACTTCAAGGGCCTTTGAAGAATTTGATAAGAATGGTTGCTTCTGAGGAAGACATAAAATGAGAAATGGCCCCCCTATGTTAGTATGGATCAATTAATAATGTGGATAGAAATTCTCATTTGAAAGTTTCCTTGGGTTTTAATATCTTTTCTCAAGAGACACAATTTTCTCTACAGAAGTGGTTGCTGTGGGCTATTTATTTTAGCAATTTTCCCATGGCAGTGGATGATTTAAAAAATGATTACAATAGTTTGAACTTCCTGTTATTTAAGAAAGAGGAATAAAGCCAGATCACAAATACTTCCCCCTCCCTCCCCTCGACTTCTCGCTGCAGGAGAAGAAGGAAAATAAACAAGTAATGACAGAATCACATCAGCAGCACTCACACTGTGGACAGGGATCAGGGCCAGAGGCTTCCAATAAGCCATCACATTGAGGCACAGGAGATTCCCAAGCTGCACAGCCCTTACCAGAGCCAGGAAAAGGTCTGCTTATAGGAGAGGAGGAGAGGCTGGCAGAGGGGTGGAGAGGCTGGCAGGGCAGTACAGTTTTTCCCTAAATACTGTTTTTCTGCATCAAAAAGGAGAAGTCAAAAGCCGTTTTGCCTTTGAATTAACAAGCAGTAAAACATGAATCTGAAATGCACAGTTCAAAAATGAGCATAGATCCTGCACTACTAGAGTAAGATGTGTCCCAAAAAACCATCCCTGACAATAGTAAAGAGGACACAGACCAGGTAGAATTCCTAAGGCTGCAAACAAGTTCCACCCTCAAGACATGAACTGTAAAAATTGTCCTCAGAAATTCACAGAAATCATATGAGGTGAGGAAGGAGGATGCTGATTCTGTGGAAGACGGGAACAAAAATGTCCTGATTCATTAATTGATAAGCAAACACTTAGAAGAAGTAGATGAAAATAAGTTTGTTCCACTTATTGTCTTGAGTTGTAGTTTTAAACACAAGGTCTTCATAGTGTGCCATATGCCCAGGCTGTTTTTTGAAGAATTTTTAATTTGAGACAAGGTTTTCTAAGTCACTAAGTTGCCCAGGCCACTCTCAAACTTATAACGCTCATGCTTCAGCCTCCCAGAGTTCTGGGCTTACAGGCATGTGCTGCCAGCACAGCCCTGGCTGAAGTGAATTCTAAAAATCATATTAGAATAGGTCGGGCTTGTGAACAAAGACAAAATGCATTTACTTTAAGAACATAGTCAGGGCCGAGGAGATAGCTCAGTAGACTAAGAGCCTGCTTAGGAGCAGGGTTGGCGCCCTGATCACGCATGCTGTGCTGGCCCCACCTGCAGGGCACACTGAGCCAGCAGCCAAGTCCAGGTGTGGTGATGTACACCTGTAATTCCAGTGCTGGAGAGGCTGAACACAGGAGGATCTGTGCTGCACAGTGAGACCCTGTCTCCCCCCAAAAAAACAAGAAAAAACATACATGAGAAAGAAAGAAAGAAAAAGGAAAAGAACATGATGGACATACTCAGCTAAAACTATTCTGGATAACAGCGAGAACAATAACAACAAACAACATTCATTTTTAAAATTGTAAAAATAAAATCAACCTAGGGAAAAATTAGCTTATCACTTCACCAAGAACTATTTATTTTTTTAGTGAGTAAAGTTCTGATCGATAAAAAGACACCAGAAATTTACCAAAGCATCAGTAAATACCCAATAAAAATATTTAGTTTCTGTTTTATTCACAATTTAAAAAGTGAAAATAAAAATAACAGCAGGTTACTATTTTTCACCTCTCTGTCAAAACTAATTCCAAGGTGGATTTCTCCCCAGAACTCGAGCAGCAGGAGGTAGGCTGTCATCTCTACCGTGCTTTCTGGCAAGTAATTTGCTAATGTATTTCCATTGTCAAAATAAATACTCAGCTGGGAATTCTGGAAGTTACACACACACACACACACACACACACACACACATGCACACACCTTCCATATATAATTTGTATGAAATATATATATATATACAATTGCAAAATAACCTTAAAACATTTTGGCAACAAGCAAACTGTCTGTAAAGACAGACAAGAATCTGAAGATAAATGCTATTGAGTAAAAGCTGCATATTTTAAACTTTTAAAAATAATTTCTTATTGGTACAGGGTCTCACTCACTCAGCAGTTCAGAATTGTAGAGATCCTCCGGTCTCAGCCTTTCCAGTGTTGTAATTACAGTTATGCACCACCACACCTGGTTTTGGGGATGCACGGTGCATGTGGGGTTTCAGGCCAGGCATGGCATGAGGTACCAGGAATTGAAATTGGGACCTTGCACTTGGCAGGTAGATGCTTAGACTGCCAAACTATCTTCCCTGCCCAATAACATATATTTTAAGTAACAAAATCAAGTCATCTCTACGTACATGATAATCCCCATTAGGTATGCCAAAAATAAACACACATGTTTCCTATATTTTGTTGTACATCCATGAAGATGCACAGCAATGCGCTCCGACCTATGTGTATTGCATTCATGAATGATCAGGGTTTTTGCAGTAAACTGTAAGAACTGAGCTGTGCTGATTGCATTTAGGGCTTAGTGGCTTTTAGCGAGAGAGAGTTGTCCACCTCGCATTTTGTGCATTTGTTGCATATTTGTTTTGTATAACCTTCATATATCTAATATGCTTTCATATTGTGAATTAATCACTTTAGTAATGAGACTGTGAAGCTTACAGAGATATTTGACAGTTTTCTTCTTCATACTTGTTGCTGTGAACAATTAAAATTACTTTCTTTAATAAAAGTAGTAACTTGTTTTCTGGCCACATACACTTTTTATGATGATGATAACCTGTGATAATTTGTTCCTATGGATATTCTGGGAAAACATATTCATTTAAAACACAAATATAGCCTTTCCCCTGTGAATATCCTATTTTAGAAAGGGATATACATTCTAGTGAAATGTACAAATGCTAATGTCAGTGTGTGATTAGTAATTCTTTGAGGGCCCTACCAAGAATGCTATAGCAAGGGAGGAATGAGTTGTCTAATCATGTTTGGGCTTGAATTAATAGTTAGCTATTTGAAATAATATTTTCTGATTAATAAACTAACTGAGTACTCACTCACCAAATTTAAAATGATGCACACAAGTGAAAAAGATGCCAGGTTTGAAAATTTTCATTTTTTTCCCTTTGTGTGAAGACCCTAAAGGGCAACGTAGGCAAAGTGTTAAAAATTCAAGGACATGTCAGTATATAACTACTGACATCCTTTTGAAGCACTTTTATCATGAATATTTGCTCATATCAGCAAATCTTCTTTGAAAACATAGTACATAGGATTTGATGATGTAATATAAAAGTTATTTGAATAGTTCACCATTGATGGACAGCCATCTTCAAATGATAAGCTTACGTAAGATGCTCCTTCTATAGCTACCTGCAGTCTCCATTTCCTAATTAATGAGGCTGTGACATTTCTGAGAAGTGAACTGATGAGCTGGAGGTGGTCTGATATAGCCCTAGAAGGGTCAGTAGCCCCAATTTTTGGTCCATTTGTTCTGCTGTGGCTTCCAGCACAAGCTGAGACACTAGAGTTTCTTGCATACACACTACAGATGTGAAGACCTGCTTCATGAGAAACACATTAAATTATATAGAAGTAGAACCACTTCCATTGTACAGAAGTGGAGAAAGGTGTTCTGAAAGATCAAACCACATGCTCAAGTAAAATAGCTCATGGATGACAAACAGGATTCAAGATGCAGCCTCCTGCTGCAGGAATTGGCTTCATAACCTCTTTCATAGCCTGGGAAATTATTATGTAAAATCTTTACTTAATCAACTGACTTGATTCATCATTCATTCACAAAAGCATCAAGAAAAGGAAAGGAACCTTCTTTAGAAAGTAACTCAACATAGAGCAATTGGATTTGTAAGAACATTTACTTCGTTTAACAGTAATTATATTAAAGAAATGATTAATATACATATTTAATAAAACCATCGGTTGCTTACTGAGAGGTTGAAAAGACCTTCAAATATGACTCTAGACTATATTTTGATTTCTCCAATATCAGCAATTTTTGGTACATTAGTGATCATAACCTTGTCAACTCAAGCCCTATGGAAGAGCATGTTCTGAGGTCTCATCACTTGGTTTTGTAGAACTTTGACAGTAATTGTTATTAGAGTATGAGGTATTTTATTACAATAAAAAAGAATGATGATTTTACTAAAAAGGAAAAAAAAATAATGTGAATGTTTAACTGGCTTAGTTTTTAGTTTGATTGCATTAAGGGAGTTTGGACTCATTGCTATAGACAGAAAGGAGATGTGCTGGAAAAATTGTTGCAGAAAGAACTTCAGAAGGGCTGGCAGTATAGCTCAGCAGACTAAGCGCTTGCTTAGGTAAGCGCAGCGGCCAGGGTTTGATCCCTGCTTCTGCTTGCCGCGCTGGCCCCGCCTTCGGGTGTGTTGAGCCAGCGATGTAGTCCGGGCGTGGTGGCGCGCGCCTGTAATCCCAGCACTAGGGAGGCAGGAAGCAGGAGGATCACTATGAATGTGGGCTGCATAGTGAGACTCTGTACAAAAAAAAAAAAAAAAAAAAAAAAAAAAAAAAAAAAAAAAAAAAAGAAAGAAAGTAAACTAAAAATAAAAAAGAACTTCAGAGCTTAGGTGGACAATGATGCAGCTTAAATTGAACATGGTAGGCACAAGAGGGACGTGCAGTGGAACAGTTTCCAGTGTTGCCCGGTGATTAACTAGCCAGATCCTAACATAGGAGCATGAAGGAAGGGTTCAGAGAAGACTAAGGCTACAGAACTTGGACATTTAATGAGAGGACCTTGCCAAACATGGATAAAGGAGAAGTTGAGTTAACCAGTAACAACAGACGTGAAGTTAACTGCTTATTCAGGTAAATTGATGAGTTACAATTTGATGTAAGATGCTGTTGAGCCAGTAGGAATTTTCAGCACTGAAGGAGAAGAAGTGTGACCATTTGGGTGTAATAATCTACAAGACAGTCTCCATTGGGAGTAAAATGACTGAGATGGCAGCGCATCGTGGAGACACAACTCAAAAGAGAGCGAACAGGAAGAGCTGTGGGCATCCTGAGACTCACACTTCTAGCTATGCTTACAGTGAAGAATGGACTAAAAGATACTTCAAAGTTTTGAGAACCAGCTCAGGCCAACAGCATCCCAGACCAAATGGAGGAAGTGAAGGGGGGACTTAGACATTTTTTGTTATGGGTTTCAACTCATTCAAAGTCACTTAGATTGTAATAATGAGGTTCATTTAAGACCTGGGACTTGCTAAAATAATATGGTTAAAGCCATGAAACATTAAGGTTGTACTTGCCATAACAGAACCCGTTTGGGCTATTATTAATCTAATCTCATAAGTGCACATAATACTCAGGCGAGCAAACCAAAGCTTTGAATCTGGTTTACACTAATAGTATGAATATTTTGTGGGCTTTTCATTGGGATTCTCTGTACCATTAAGCAATTACTAGTGGCTAGAACACTAGCCCGCATGTCGCTATTTCTGGTTAGGGGATTTTCTTGTCTGCCCAACTAAATCTTCCAATTAAATGCAATGGTACTATGTTCATTGTAGTCCTATACTCACAGTACACAGTAGAGAGTATTACGGCTTTCGTTGAACAACTTTAAGAGTTTCTGAGCCACACACATAGCATTGCTGATTTGTGACATTCTGCAGAAAGGCAGGATGTCATTGCAGAACAGGCAAAGGTAAGCCCTAGGAAGGAAGAAGTCCTTTACTGATGTTATAGTCTCTTCTTTATGATCAAAGTCACTGAATCCCATTACACATCCCAGCTATTCCCTTTTATTTATCTATTACTTTCATCACCTTACATTTAAATGTGTTGTATTGAAAGGGCTTTTGAAATTCAAATCCCAACTAGAGATAAGACAACGCAACTAAAGTCTTGTAGGATGCTTACCAGAAACAAATTTCATAAATAAAATCATGCTGACAGTTATTCAACTACCAATTATAATAATATATTATTATCCTGTTTACATGGAGAAGAAAATATGGAAATAACTAATTTTAAAGAGTGGAAAGATTCATTCTTAATAATATATTTAGTAGTAGATCAATTATTTTATCGCTTTCTGTCATTTAAACTAATGATCTTTTTTCCATAAAATCATGGTGATGGATAGGATCAATATATTTTCTTCAAAATCTTGGAGAGTCAATATATTATTCCCCAAATACAGAACAGTGACCATGAAGCTATTGGAAAAAAATCATAGCATCTGAATTTGTGCCATAATTCTAGTATCTACTAGGTTTCTAATTCTGGTACATTTACTTATCTTGTCAAGTCTCTGATTTATCCATAGAAAAAGGGCGATGATAGTACCTAAGTTACCATGAGAATTAAATGAGAACCTAAATTAGAGAACTTACTATGTTCACTTAATCATTTATGAGCAAGGACATTTCAGAGCCCTGGGGACTGTGCTAATGGTACAAGACAGTGAATCTGAAAATGTTTGAGAAGATTTAGAGAAGTAATAGATAATGTTAGAACCTGATTTTTTTTTCATACTAGAATGGAATCTAGGATATATAGGATGTATCTGTGTATTTTAAAGGTATATCATCTTGGAAGTTACTAGCATGCAGCAGAAAGGGCCTCACAGTTTGCTACAACCTGAGGTAAACAGTGAACGGGAAGACACAGTTACAAGTCAGGATGATCTTAGCTAATCGTATAAAGATTTATCCATCAAACTTTGAATTGGGCTATTATGTCTATAATTCCTCCTGTCCACATCATGGTACTATACTTACAATACTAGGATCAGTATTTTATTTTATTTTATTTTATTTTGTTCTATTCTATTCTATACTAATTCTATTCTGTTCTGTTCTGTTCTATTCTATTCTATTCTATTCTATTCTATTCTATTCTATTCTATTCTATTCTATTCTATTCTATTCTATTCTATTCTATTCTATTCTATTCTATTCTATTCTATTCTATTCTATTCTATGGAACCGGGGATTGAACTCAGGCCCTTCTGCTTGCCAAGCAAGCGCTTATTCTGCCAAGCTATCTGCATGGCTCCACTTATTTTACATAGATAGAAAAATTAATTTTACACCTGATTTGAACTTGACAATTGAACCATTTTGTGAGTTCCAACATAGTGTTTGTAGTGTCTTCAATTTTACGCTAATGGAAGGGATTTCTTGCTTGTTAAAAAAATCACATATAATCCTAATTCATTATTATATACTTAAAAGCTCTACAGTTCTCTCCAGGCTATGTATTTCTCTATTATTTTCATGATTTGTAAGGGTATAGGAGAGGAAGAAGAACAAACTTGTTAGCATATCAGTAGTCATTCTTCTACCTAATTATATTATTCAGACAAACCAAACTTATAGCTAAGCATCAGTATTTCAATATTTTGCTCTACTTCTTTTTGCTAGGAAAAATATGTTTAATTTTTTTTTCTTTTTATTTATTTCTTGGATACACAGTTTCATTACACAGTTCAGACTCATGGTGATCCTCCTGTCTCAGCCTCCCCAGGACTGGGAATACAGGCATGCACCACCATGCCTGATTTCAAGGCCAGCACAGATGGCAGTACCTGCGACTGGACTCAGGATTTGATCTTGCCAGGCAGGCAGGTGGTTAGACTGCTGAGCTATCTCCCCAGCCAAAAAATCTTAACATTGAAAAGAAAAATAAATGTTTAGAAGTTGTTAAGATTTGGGTCCTCTCATAGTTCCCTATCCAAATGACTTGGTGGCTGTCCTGTGGCACTACTGGGAGATGGTGTGTTTACGAGGTTCTACCTAATGAGTAGTTCCTCATTGGTGATATGTCATTGGGGACATTGGTAGTGTGGCCACCTCCTGTCTGTCTGATCTTTGGCCTCCAGGAGGTGAGTAACTTTGTTTCACCATGTAATGCATTGCTTCCCCTCAGGCCCAATAGCAGTGGAGCCAGCCAGTCATGGACTGAACATTTGCAACTATGAACTGCAATGAAACATTCCTCCTGGAAGTTAATTATTATTTTCAGTAGTGAGTTACAGAGATGTAAAGCTGATTAACACAAGGGCTGTCTCTGTTGTATGACTAGGTGTTTATGCTGTTTTATTTTCAGGGTTAAACTATGATATTGCAAAGGATGCACATTTAATTATATTGCATTTGCTTTTTGATGGCACATGTAATATTGAATGATATTCAGTCTTGTGGGCTTAATATAAGAACTATTTCCCTTTATGAAATTGTGTACCGATTTCTGCCCAGTCTTTTCACCAACTAAAAGTGTTAGTCTTTCCCTCAGAGCCCATCAGAATGGGAAGCTGCAAACTCTGAGTCCTGGCCCACAGAAGCACCAGGCATTGACCCTCTGGCTTCCTAATAAATCCACAAATTGCTCTGTGCCTGAAAATCATCCACTGATCAGCTCGATGCTATTGTCTATCCTGTTAGAGCAACAGAAGTGCCACCAAATGAGCAAAAATCTCCCCACAGAGCTGCTGTGTCATACACTGAGGACATTCTGAACTTTCAGCAAATTCACGTTACAATTTGAGTAGCCATGTTTAAATCTGTACAGGGGTTAAGTGAGAAATATGGGTCTGCTGGGCAGTGGCTTTTGAGAATGACAGAACTCTGGGCACAAAGGCTGGGGGAGAAAAGGTTCCCTCTCAGCTCATTCCAGTGGTGTCAAGGGCAGAAGACAGGATTCAGAGAGGCTCAGACATGGACTTTGCCTAGCTGTGCCTCCTCGCACAGGACCACCAAGGCCCTCAGTCTGAGCTTTGCAGTCTTGTAAGATGAGGGTTTTCCTGTACTGTGGAGTTTATTGTAATTGTTGAAAAACTGAGTAAAGCATACAGCTCATTTAACTAAATATTTTTCCCTGTGGTTAGGTAGGTGGTCCATCTCCTATCTATATGCTTATTCATTTGTATCTCAATGATCTATTTATCACCAACCATCTATCACCTATCATCTATGTGTTTGTCAACCTTCCTACTTACCACTCCACACATTTCCTTCCACACATAATCTCCACACATAATCTCTTCTCTCCCTCCTTCATTTACCTCCCCTCTTTTTCCCTCTTTGTCTCCTTTTTATCTTGAAGGATCACACTTAGGATTCTACCTCACCACCAATAGACTCATTCTCCCTTGCATCTATCATAAATTGTCACTAGAAAACCTGGTTTGTTCATCCTGAAAGAGCATATTTTAATATAATTTCTCATACATAGATACCCATAAACCATTTTTGCCATCAAGATAATAAGTTCACAATCCACATTGGTTTGCTTTGACTTTTTGGAACTTCTTCCTTCTACCCCTCTATGCTTGATCTTTAGCCACAAGAAAGCTTCAATTTGCTTTCTCTCTCTCTAGGTAAATCTCACTCTTCTAGGACTTTGAGAAAATAAAACCATTCAATATTAAGTTCATCCTGTCCAGATCATTTTAGTAGAAACACTTACTTTGAAATTTATCTGTATTGTTGCATGTATCAATAGTATGTTTTCTTCATGGCAGACTATTAATTTATTGTATTGGTAAATACAAATACACCAATAAAATCCTGCACAGGTAAGGATTTGGGGTTGTTTACAGGTTTGGGCTATATAAATAAAGCTGTTATAAATATTTATGTATGTCTCTTTGTGGACATATACATTTATTTCTTTTGACTAAATATCTAGTAGTGGAATAGTTGAATTACATTGTAGATAAGTGTTTAACTTAGACATTTCTAAACTGTGTTCCAAAGTAATTATGCCATTTTATATTCCTACCAGGAATATGTAAATTTCAATTCCTCCATATCCTTACAAATATCTCACATGGTTAACATTTTTTGCCTCTTAAAACTCTAGACATCTCAGTGATATATTGGGTTGTTTCCTAGTGATTTATGGAGATTTTAATAATTAATAATGTTGAATATTTTTAAAAGCTCATGTGTCATGTATACTTTCTTTGAAGTGTTTTCTCAACTCATTTTTTCATTTTAAGGGACTTAGTCACTTTCTAGACATAAGTCCATTGCTTTGCAAGAATTTTTATCTCAGTTTCTGCTTTGCTTTTCAGGTCTCTCATAGGGTACTTCGCCTAGGTGATAAGCAGCCAATTTCAGTCTAAACTTTCACAAAAAATAAAATAAGAAAACTAAGAACTCCTCGAGTATAACTGTTGGTCATTCTATTAAGTTCGTTATTATTATATATTTGGGTTTCTTCTAAGTTGAGAGCATGGCTAGTCAAGACTTTGATATAAGCCATTGTTTCCACAAAGCACAGGCAATGCTGAGACCATGTCAACCTGGGTCAATATTCAGTTTAACTGGCTTCTACATCCAAGTTAACATTGCCTTGGCCTCAAAGCTCACTTCTGCAGATCAAATGTCTCCAGATGATAAGATATATGATATCATATGATATGACATGATATGACTTGACATGATATGATATAACCCCCAAGCTTGTCCGTGAACATTGCTTCACCCTCTACATAAGGGACAACTTCATAAGGACAACAAATCTTCCACCCGAGTGATGCCCAGGGACTGCATCTCCAAAGGCACATACTATGCAAAAGGCAACTGCTGTCCTTTTGCTATTAGGAATTCCATGTGTTTCTGATCTTGCTACAATAAGTTAGCAAAATGTTCCCTGCTCTCCACCAAACACACACTCTGCTGCATCATTGCCTGAATGTCATCTGGCAGAGGTTCCCACTGTCTGTGCCATTCTAGAAATATCTCTACCCCAAAGGGCACCCACCTTCCAGCAGGCCTCGACTTAGCCTCAGAAGGAGGCCTCCACTGCCCAGTGCCTCCTACTACTATTCTTTACCTAGACCTCTTCAGCCATAACTGCTACTTCTACTTGATGACACAACATTCTCTGCCTATATTTTATGAACTTTTCATCTCATGATGCCTAACACCATAACTGATGGACCGGCCACTTCAATCATACTGTATTTCCTACATGTCTTTCAGTTCCAAACAATGCTGTTAGAGACTCTTCAGCTTTTCAGGTTTGTGGTTCTGATGCCATATAAGTGGGTAACTTAGGAGGATGAACTACACTGACTCCCTAGATATCTGCTGTGTTCCTGCTTGGTACTCTAATAATGAAGTGTTTCCAGTGCTACCTCATCAACATATGCTCTGTTCATTAAATGGCTCATTATCCCACCAAAGTTTGCTTTATTCAGTTATTAGCATATAATAAGATTCATGACATTAACCATGTTTTAAGAAGTTCTATACTGATGAGTTTTGACATCATTGGAGGGCTTTTCTGGATGGAGAAGGACTGCTATTCCCAGCCAGCCCAGTTTTAGAGGCAGTAATCAGCTAGTCTTACTGCTAAGCATGCAATCAAAATTATCCATGGCACAAACCCTGGGCAGCTTCTTTCTCCACTCTTACATTATTGTTCTGGTCTATATTCACCTGAGGCCAGGTATCAGATAACTTGAGATAGTTGCTGTGGCCCAAAGCCTGCTGGAACTAGTCAGTCTCACCAGTCCTCAACTGACCTCACACTTCCAGGAGAATGGTTGTAATCTTAGATTTTTGTTCAGTGGTATTGACCTCTGCATTTTCTCTCATAGTCACCTTTATACTTTAGAACACAAATATAAATTTGCAGATTTCTTTTCACTTACTCAAATATATATATATATATATATATATATATATATATATATATATATATATATATATACCCACTACGTGTCTATGTTTTCCTTGATTTGTTGTTGGCTCGCTCAAGAAGGTAAAACTACCTACTACTCTGTCCTCTTCCTTTTTCTCTTTCTAACACAACTCTCTCTTTCTCCTGTCTCTGTCTCTGTCTCTGCCTCTGTCTCTCTCTCTCTCTCTCTCTCTCTATATATATATATATATATATATTCAAGATCGCCTTTTTTTCTTTTCTTCTGTACCTATTTTTCCCTCTTGCAGCATCTCACCAAGGTTTTCCAAGGAGCTTCTTTAGAAGAATTCAACTGGTCCCATTCATGTGTCTTTCCTTTGACTGCTTTTTTTTTTTTTTTTTTTAATGTATTTATAGTCTGAAGCTGGGACTCGTAGTGATCCTCCTGCTTTCAGCCTTACCAGAGCTGGGATTACAGGCATGTGCCACCATGCCCGGACTCCTTCACTGGCCTCGGCTTGCCTCGCCCAGGGGGTGAGGCTAGCATGGCCTGCAGAACCAGGGATAGAACCCCGGTCCCCGATCTTGCCAAAACAAGCACTTAGCCCCCTGATCTTGCTGAGCTTCCTTGCCGGCCCTTAACAATTTTAACTGAAATTTCAGATTGTTTTTGGTATGAGAAGCCTGGCATCCAGTATTTTGCAAGCCACTATGTATCTATTTAGCCTTCTTTCTTTTCTTTCTCTTTCTTTCTTTCTCTTTCTTTCTTTCTTTCTTTCTTTCTTTCTTTCTCTTTCTTTCTTTCTTTTTTTCTTTCTTTCTTTCTTTCTCTCTTTCTCTTTCTTCTTTCTTTCTGGTTGTCTTAAGAAGGTAAAACTGCCTACTACTCTGTCCTCTTCCTCTTCCTCTTTCTAATACAACTCTCAATATCATTTCCAATCACTACTCTTGTGCTGTTTTTAATCTTCTTTTCTTCAAATATGCAATCATTCTATTGTTCTTTTTAAATAAAATTTCATCAAATATAATGCTGTCTTTAATTATCTTGAGTCTGGGCCAATTTACTGTTTTTTTTTTTTTTTTTTTTTTTTTTTTTTTTTTTTTTTTTTTTTTTTTTTTTTTTTTTTTTTTTTTTTTTTTTTTTTTTTTTTTGTCTGTTTTCTTGTTTTTTTGCTATTTGTCTCCTTAACTTTTATAATAATACTTTTCTTAATTGTCTAGTTCCAATTTCCTAATTTATTTACTAATTACTCAATTGTTAAGTTAATATATGAGTTGAGGAAGTCCTTTATTCTTTTTGTGTATGGGAACAAGGGGAAATTATTTTTAAGCTGAAGGTTGCTAGAATCAAATGAGATTACTTAAAATGAGTATTCACAGAATTTTTTTTAGAGATTTAGAATTTCATTACAGAAAATATTTAATGACAAAGAACCTACTCATGATATTCTGCCAGCAAAGCATTCAGTTAAATTATTTATCTGCTATTATTAATATACACTGATAAGTCACCTTCATTTAAAACTTTGGCAATGATATGTTAAAAAGTTAATGTTGGTTTATATTTAAATCTAGAGTGTAGATTTATAGAATATGTTTATTTTTCTTATCCTTGTATTATTGCAATTTAAAAAAATTAAAGAAGATTATTCTTACTAGAGTTTTAATAAAGAGCAATTTTTCAAGCTAAAATGTAATACAATTATTATTATAACATTTTAATTAAAACTTTTTTGCCTAGCAAATGATATTCCACAAGGAAAGTATCAAATAATCTTAGTTACATCTTTATCCCTTCCACTCTATAAACTGTTTTATTATTTCTTGTATTTATTTTTAAGTATGTTTATATGCAGATCTTGAATAACTAGTAAGGTTTTAACTTAGCAGGAAACAATGTCTTCTTATTGTTCTCTACTTTAATTAATATAGTTCTACATTTCAAAGAGTAATTACACACATTATTTTGAACATTTTTCTTGCTTTGTCTCTAAGTGATTTCATATGAACTATTAAAAATCCAACAAAAATGGATTCATTACATTATTATAAAAACTTCGCCAAGGTGGAAAGTTTTCACATGCACCTTTTAAAAATTTAGTGGCACTGCAGAAATCTTGAAGAATTTTTTAACTGAGAGTGAATTATTTTAGCTTCAATGGTGTTATTTATTTTTTATTCTGCTTTACCCAAGTGGTTGAACTTATTTTTGAGGTCATTCTAGGAATAAGACTTTTAAAAAAATCTATTGACAAGATTTCATTTCTATCTGTCATCATCCAAATAAAAGAAAACATGAAGAACTTGCCACCTCATGAGGTAATTTCATGAATTGTTATTAACCTTTGCAACGCTTAATTAAAATGGCTCCAGCTGTGGGATTCTGTGGTGATCAAGACTCCTAGAAATTATATGCAAATCAACCTGAAATTCAGTTAAAACTGAAAGCTACTTAAATATATAAATCAGCAATACATGAAGTCCTGACAAAGGTAATCATTACCTGCCTCTCTTCTTCTTCTGTTACGTAATTTCCTTTGGAATTTAGCAAAATTATTTTTTGCTCAATGAAAATAGAAATAGTGTATGGGGCCGACCAAATATCTTAGCAGACTTTAGTAAATACGTAGTCAGGCTCAGTGACCTGAGTTTGATCACCAGCGTATTGTGCCTGCCCCTCTCCCTGGGTGGGATGAGATGGCACTTGAGACTGGATGTGGTGGTGTGCACCTGTAATCTCAGGTTTTGGGAAGCTGAAAACAGAAGGATCACTACAAGTGTGCAGTGAGACCCTGTAGACTCTGTACTAAAATATATTTAAAGAAAAACAAAAAAAATTGTATCAAGAATCAAATGTCAATCAATCTTGGTCATAGTATTTTTGTTTAAGATATGAGATACAGACCCAATTTTATCAAAATTATTTTAGATGGATTTTTAAAATTATTTGTTTATTTATTTTATTTAGTCTGATAAATACAATCAGAGAGGGGGCATTGATATAACTTATGAAATTCTTGCTAAATCAGCTCTACTCACTAAATAGTGTACCAAACGTAGTCAGTGAATGTCCTAGAGCTAAGAACAAAGCTATAAAAATAATCTATTATTATTATTATTATTATTATTATTACTATTTTGCATTTTAGTACAGGGTCTTCAGGGTCTCACTACACAAACCAGACTTGTGGCAGTCTCCCTGTTTTCAGCATCCCATGAGTTGGGATTACAGGTGCATGTTACCATGTTCATCCTCAATTGTCATCTCAGTGTGCTCCGGGGGTACATGGAGCTGGTACAGAAGGCCAGATATTGAATCCCTGGCCTCTGCATCTGCCTAAGCAGCTGTTTTAATCTGCTGAGCTATTTGGCTGACCATATAAATAATCTTAACCTATAAAATTGAACAGAGCACCTCAATAAAAAAGTGACCAATATTTAAAAGTGGAAGCCATACCACAGTAGCATCTTATATTTCTTTTCTATGGCTCTGGTGTCTCCCCCTGAACTGCTACAGCCATACTCAAGTTCCTTATTCATTTACACAAGCATCTAGGAGATTCTCCTCCAGAACTTGTATATTAGGAAGTCTTCCATCACTGTAAGAAAATATCTGAAATCATTAACTTATGAAGAGGAAAGGTTTTGGGCCAGCAAGATAGCTCAGTGGTCTAAGGCATCTGCTAAGGCAAGCTTAGGCAAAGCACAGGGACCACTATTAAATCCCTGGCACCACATGTTGCACCAACCCCATCTCCGGGGCAGGCTGAGTTGGCCATTAAAAAAAAAAAAAAAGAAGAAGAAAAGCTTTATGTGGCTTGTGGTTGTGGACGTTTCAGTCCATAGTAAATAGTATCAGTTGCTTTGCGGGCTGAATGGAAGGGAGCATCCAGTGGAAAATCTCATTCACTTTATGGTGACTGGAAAGAAAAAATTGGGGAGGGAGAGAGAGATAGAGAGAAGGAAGAAGGGAGGGAGGGTAGAAGAGACACAGAGAGAGGGAAAGAGAGAGAAAGAGAATAGAGGGGGAGAGAGAGAGGGAAGAAGAAGAAGGAGAGAGGCAGAGAGGGAGAGACAGAGAGGAGGGAGATTTGCCACAGTCCCACTATTCCCCTCCGGGACACATGACCAGTGACGTCACCTTGGCACAACCTCCCAAGCCTTGGGAATGAAGCCTTTGACACATGGGCTTTGGGGGGACACTTTATGTGTAATCCATACAGGTTCCCACTTAACTATTATTTTTATAGCACTCCTGAAAGCACCACTAATGAATATTTATTGTTTGGGGGCACAGACTTTGATCATTTAACCCTCCTCTGATCTCTCTCAACCCTTACTTTGCATCTAAGACTTTATTTTTCCCAATGAATTTGGATTATTTATAAGATTATTCAACTACATACTGAAAACTGTACTGGGTCCTGTAGTTGTATATGTAAAACATAATATCCTTATGATCAAAGAATTTAAAGTATGTAAAAAATGTAAAGAAAGTACGTAAGGAAGTCAATCTACAGATTATTTCAGCACAGGATGACAAGTTCTAAGAGTAAGGTATGTAAGACATGTGCTATGATAAAAAAGAAACAGAAGAACAATTTGGCACTGCCAGCACAAGTAAAATTACTTATCATTTTAGTTTATCAATGAAAACAGTTGCTACAAGTACAACATGAGGGTAAGTTTCAATATAAACACAGGTGTCTTTTTAAGCATATAGGAGATGTCAACATTTGTCAAATCACAAAGGTGAAGAACAACTTTTTCGGTCTTTCGTACAATTCTCAGGATTTCACTAAAACACTACAAGAGGGTAAGTCATAGAATTCCTGTGTCTGTCTGCTCTTAATATATTAAAGACTTGTAATAGTTATAACACAATAAAAAGGAAAAGGAGAGAAAACAAAATGGAAGGAAAAAGGTAGCAGGGATAAAATCAATGTGTGTGTTTCTGAATTCAGTAGGAAAAATAACTAAGTGTGTCCCATAGTTTTGCTTGCATTCTCCAGCATGATCTCAAATGAGCATGTAAGACAGGTGAAGTTTCATAAGTCATTTTTTTCTGCAAGAACACATGCAAAAGCCAGACTCCATCAGAGTCAACTTTATACCTATAATTCTAAGCATGCTTCACACTGATCTCCCTTCTACACATTAGTTATTTTTTCCCTCGTAGAGTATGTGTGAAAGGAGAGACCTGATCAGACATTGGCTGCTGTGAATTTCTAAAGTGGGCTTTACTAAAATTCAATTTGGCCCATCATAAAGCTACAAAATACAGGGTATATGAGAATAAATGTCAACATTTATATGGCTAATTGAATTTTATATAGTTGTATCTTGGCCTGAAAAGTAGATTCAGTTGGTGGGCATCAAGATTGACCACCTTAGTTTTACACACATTCATATGTTTACCTCCACCCTAACTACCAGTGAAAAGTACAGCTGTGTTCCATTTCATTAAGCATATTAAGTCACCTGAAAAGAATCTCAAGGCAAAAGGGGCCCTAGACAAATTGAATCCAGGATAAAGCACAGGTTTCAGGCTGTATATAAGAGTCTTGACTTGGATGAGTTTTTATGGAGCAAGGTAAGAAAGAGATCTAGCATTCAGCCTTCTGGAAAGGCAGCTACAGGCTTCTAAAATGCCACATAGTAATCTTTTTTCCTCTTTTCAATTCAGTGTGGATAATACAGAATAAAGCAATTAAAAGTAAAGCAGGAAGTAAATGGTGGGTATCAGTCAACCCTTATATTAGAAGGGTCATTTTGAATGGTTGAAAATAGTGTGGTTACCACTGTGAAAGCAATGCAATAGGAGGCTTGAAAAATAAATATTTCATGAATCCCTAACTGATCAGCACAGCTATTTTTCACCTGTTTTCAATCCTTTTACCATAAGCACATGTATTTTATATGTGGAGCCATGATACAGATCTAATTTTATGCTGTACTTTCCATATATAATTATATTATAAGAACTTCAACAAGAGGTTACGTTGCATTAATAACTGCATATTGTGATGGCTGCATTGTACAGTTGTGTTGAGTTTAATATTATAGGTCTTGGTTTTTGCTTTTATCACTTTTTTATTTTTGAAAACATTGTCTTATGCACAATGAATGCATCTAAATGCAGCAGTATTTCTCTCCCTATAAACAATTAGAAATATATGTTCTCTACTGAAAGTGGTAAATATTCTACAAACATCTTAAGTGATTTTTCCAAAATGATGTCTCAAAATGAACTCTCAGTTTATAGTGTAACTCTAGACTAGTTTTTAAACTAACTTTTAAAGTAGTTTGTACTATGTGTGTTCATTTAAAGTACGGTTGTTCCATAGAAAATTTCTGGAAAAAATTAATTGAAATCGTTTTTGGAAACTAAAACACAATAAGTGACCGAAATAGAGAAGGGAAAGGAAGAAGAGTGTGTGTGTGTGTGTGTGTGTGTGTGTGTGTGTGTGTGTGTGTGTGTGTGCGTGTGCGCAATAAAATAAAATGAAAATGTTTATCTAGCAGAAAGTTAGGACACTGTCACAAACTCCTGAGACTGTATATAATTACATTAAAGATCTAGCACAAAGAGATCAAAGGTGAGACAACAGTAATACTGGTTAAAATAGTGAAAAAAAAATTTCATGTCCTGCTTTCAGTCAGAATTCACCCCGTACCACTCATTTTATTTATTTGTCTTTTCTCCTTTAAACTTCTCATGCTTTTGAAGACCCCTGATCAATAATTGCAGGATTTATATTCAAAATACAAAATAAAGTGATGGAGAATTTCTTTAATACTTGGAACCTAATATATATGAACTACAACAGCTGTCAGAGGAAGTAATTGGTTTTAACTCTATTGCTTCTCTCACTGTCCCAGGATCCTTTGCATATAACTTTATTATGTTGCACCTTGCGATGAAGCCTTACCCCTAAAAGCATCTCATCAAAGTGTTATTTTCTATAAAATTCCTGGCTTAGCTTGGTGCCACTGGACACAGGACCGGGTCTTCCTCTTTGTACTCCACTGCTTGCTTCACTGCCAACATCCCCAGAGCTGCTGAGGGATGCAAATCCTGCTATGGAGCTACTCCAATAGGGTTTGTGCTTCTGCAATTATTGTGCCTCAAACTCAGCTAATATGATGAAGGACAGATGCTTGAGTTCCATGTCCAAAGAATCACTTTAGCACATACATGCTCACCAGAAAGTCTGATGTAGAGTTTGTAGACCCTAAAAAGATGAGGCGAACCACTTAAACTTAACTGTGCACAGCCTCCCAGACAAGAACTTTCATTTCTAACATACTTGCAGGGAATCCCAATGCTGTCGGTTGAGGAGGGACCAGCTCTAAGAAGGAACAATGGGTGGGAACAAGCAATGCATCTCATGGGCTTGAGGACAAACTTTCATTCAACCACTGAAGATTGATTATGATTTGATTTTCTGTCTTGGTTACTTTTCTTTTACGGCGGGGACAAAACATTGACACACAACATTGAGGAAGGAAAAGGTTACTTGATTCTCAGTTTGTGGAGGTTTCAGTCCATGAATAGATGACTTCAAGGTAGGCTAACATGACACAGGAGGGATAGGCTGAGATGCGGAAGACAGAAAATCAGCAAGAGTACAAGGGGGAAAGAACAAGACTCTTTTCCTTCCCTACAGTGTGTGTTTGCTACCTGCCTTGAGTAGGGGGAGCTCCTTTATGCTCCACAATCTCCCTGCCTTCTTCTTGCACAAACTCAGGATGAATACAAGAGCCTTTGCTAAGTCACCTACCGAACCTTCTAAGGCTCTCCAATTGATACATGAGCAATATTCTAGAGAGGTAGTAGCATGCATGCCCTTTTCACCCCAAGGTGTAGAACTGCTGAGTGACTTAGCGAAGCTCCTGGGCTCCTCAAGTTGACCACAAGCGTTCCCTAGTTTGTTGGGTTACTGGAGTGGTAGTAACTGGAAAGCTGAAAATGTATTGGATGAGTCTGAAGAATGCAGGTTACAAATTCTGTAGTTCTCTAAAATCAACCAATACCTCCTTCTACCTCAAAACCAATCTGGAGCTCTGGGGTTCATCGCTGAGGAATTTGCTTGAAAATCTTAAATATTCTGTATGCATTGAGTTCATACACTACAGAGTTTGTTTGAAGATTAAAACAAAAATCTCCGCAATGATCCAGAATAGTTATCCCACTCCTACCAATCCTCAGTGCTACTTCACTTAAGGTCCTTGTGTCTTGAAATTCAGCCCAAGCTCTTGCTATCGGGGGTTCTGAGAGTCCTAAGTATCCAAGGACAGAGGACACACACAGTCTCCAAGCTCTTGGAACCCTGTGGACTCTCTGGGTTACTCATTGAGAGCAGGCTAGCTAAGGTTGGCCCACATGCATCACAATCAAGGATAAACAATGGTCACTCCTTAATATTTAGTTTTTAAACCAACTGAACAGTACCATTCTCTTGGTGTCTATATTTATCTCAGTTCATGATAGGATTTAAAGGAAAAACACATTTTAAAAAAATGTTCAATTGTCCATTAGGTCAAATAATATCATGTTTGCAATAACACACCATCCTCTCCTTTCAGAAATCTCCACCCATTCTTCAAACTGCTTCCACTTCTAGGAACACCTAGTGTCCTGTAAGATGTAGGACTTCCCTGCGGCTCTCACTACTGTTCTGACCTGTGTGGTCCTCTCTCAGTCTTCCATCTGCAATTTCCTTGCTGAGAGCTTTCATTCATGGAGCATATTATAGTCCAACTTCCATAGCTCACGGTATGTTGCTGCTGTAGGTATTAATGATAGTCTCACTAAGGACCAAGAGTAAATAGCAATTATGATAATAGATACAATATCCCATGACAACTCAGATCACAAACTTGACCTTGTAATCAGAGCCTTGAGGGGCTGGTCCAAAGTATTTTATGAGAAAAAAAAGTGGTGGGCTGTCTGGGGGCTTTAAATTGGAGCTGTTCCAGTGGTCCTCAACCCAGTCTGTGATGTAGCAGAAATAGTCATCTGCAGAAGACAAATTCATGACTAGACTCAGTGTTAGACAACACTCTGCTCTTGATGCTATAAATAATAATAAAGATAAATAACAAAAAGGGAAATGTTTTAAATGAAAGTCCATGCTCTGTGAACCACGCACAGTGATCCTTTAGCCTTTCTGTTAACAAGGTAATCTGATTACCATTGATTTTCTTCACCTCTGTTACTAAGAAGGTGATGAAATGCTGTCCACACAGATGTATTGAATCAGATACCAAACAAAGAGCAACATAAAGAACAATTATCAGCAACCTTGCTCTCAGCCCGCTGATTATGACATTCCTGGAAAGACAAGGACTGGGTGACTTAAGAAATAAGGCAGTGGGGACGGCCGTGCCATGAAAAAGGAGCACAGACAGGTAAGTTTCTCTTGAGTTCTCTCAGGGCTGTTCATTTCAGAATTTCACAAGGAGCCTTTTCTCTGCTCCATAGCTTTAAAAGGGACCATTTCTACTTCTGCAGTTTACTGATAGGCATTGTAGTGTGATCTAATTAACTACTTTTATTATGCCACAGAGAAAATAGCATAGTAGAGAAGAACCACTAACGCACACATTTTTGCTGGGTGCATTGCAGCTGGGTGTTATACAGAAAGATGTGTTTATTGGTCCACTGGGGTTCCTGAAGTAACCTCCATAAGTGACATAAGACTTGAAGTACACTGAATAAAGGTCACATTTCTGACCTGTCAGTGAACTTTCTAGATGATTTCCAGTGAATGATTCTGAGATCTTGATGGAAATTATGACAAGGGTGGAATTAGCCCATGAATGCTGCCTTCATGGCCTGTGCTGAATTAACTTGCTAATCTCAAATATTTCCAGATTTTATTGTTTATTTCCTTTTGCTTAGCCCAGTTGCTAAAAGCCCATGGTAAAGCTATGTATATCGAAGCAATTTTCATACCTTTGAGCACGTGCTTTTCCTTGCATAACAATGACTCCATTGTCTCCCTACCTTGATGGTGTGTGCCTCGGTGGAAGTGTGTCGCCGTGGGAGCTTCTCAAGGGCAGTGCTCCAATTCTTCCGCCCTGCCCAACATCGGCAGCCATTACTAATTGACTGTGAAAGTAGAAAATGCAGCAGTGTGAAGAGTTCTTTTCCTGGAAACTCCAGTACAGCCTGAGAAAGGTAGTGAATTGAAGCAAAACCAGCTCCACAGTGCTTCCTGTGCTACCAAGTGGTTCCAGAATAACTTAGGAATACTCGCAAAAGAAACAATGGGGCTAACACTTGACTGCCATAATTTCAGTTCAAGTAATAATTGCAGTGATGAGAACATCAGAGTTAGAATTGTCAGCTCCATCACGGCATTAGCTTCACCTTGTCTCTGGCAAGATGCTTGCAGAAATTAAGCCTAACACTGGGGCCAATATAGGAAGAGCTATCAGGTCAGGAGAAACCTCCATAACTTTAATGCATGAATAAGAAGAAAAAAGAAGAGAGAGAAAGAAAAGTTTTTAAAGATACTTTGTAAAGTCAGGTTAGAAGCAGGAAAATCCTCTTATACTTGATGCCAAAACTAAATGTCCCATGTCTTAATCCTATCACACTGCTAACTAAAGTTCAACATATCACTGTGGTACTGGACATATCTGTCCCATAGCACTTCCATCTGTTTAGTTGCTGTGTGTCTAATAAAGTTGAAACTATTGCAGTAGGCCCCTGGGTGTAGTTGGCATCAACTGCATTCAGGATTGGGACAGTAGGAAGGCAAAGAAAGCCTCACTGCAGCCATGGCAGGGCTGGGTCTCAAGGTAATTGAATGACTCCTGCACAGTGACGTTAGGAATCATTGGTTCAAGAGTGCAGCCGTGCTATGTGACAGAAGCAGCAAAACCCAGAAACTTGATTAAAGTACTGGAAGGTTGGTAGGCAGAGAGATTTAGTAATACCTCTTAGTAATGAAAAACAATGAGTTTTTTTTTTATTTATTGGTATACACACTATCATATTTTGGTTCTTTTCAACCCTAGAAGCTCTTCTACCTTTTCTTCTTCCACCTGCTACTCTTCCCCCATATGTAAAGTTCTATTTTCTAAGTTTCTTACATTTTCTGTCATCTCTCCCTCCCCTTTTTAATTTTCTCCTCTTTTCTTTCTGATTTGTTACCTAAGAGAAACTATGTACTATTTTATTTTCTGGATCTGGGTTATTTCATGTAACATTATGATTTCCGATTCCATCCATTTCTAGCAAATGACAATTTCTTCTTTGCTATGGCTGAGTAATATTCCATCATTTATGTACTCCACGTGCCCTTTATCCAGTCATATGTTGAGGGACATATAGCGTGGTTCTATAGCTTAGATCTTTTGGATTGCACCATTCTGAGCACAGGTTTGCAGACATAGAATGCTGGCTTTATTCATTTTGGACCTCTTCAAGCAGTGCTATAGCTGGGTCAATGTATATTTCTATTTTTAGTGTCAAGAAATCTCAAGGGCAAGCCAGATAGCTAGGTGGATTAAAGTGCCTACTTAGGCAGATGCAGGGACTGGGGTTCAATCCCAGGTTTGCTGTGCTGGCCCTGCCCCTGCCCCAAGGGTGCACTAACACAGCGATGGAGTCTGGGCCTGGTTGTATGCACCTGCAATCCTAGCTCTTGGGAAACCCTGTATACCCTGTACTAAATACATAAATAAAAAGAAATCTCTGTACTAATTCTATAGTGGCTGTTCCAGTTTCCATTTACACAGAAAGGAGAAATTTGGACGCGCTTACCATAAAAATATGACTAAAGTTTAAAGAGCTAGATATGCTAATTACCCCTAGTTAATTATTACCTAATGTATGCATGAATCACATAATATTATGGCTCATAAATGTATAAACATAGTACGTGTCAATCAAGCATTTTAAGAAAATAACTTGAAATTGCAGTCTAAATATAAGAAATAGCATTTTATTTAAGGGTAAATTCCTATCTAACCATGTAAATAAATCTATAGAGTGTCTTGGAATATTTGGGTCTATATTTTTTGTAACAATCACTTTTTCATTAATAATCATTTGGCAGCTGTTTTCTCTCAGCCCCACTAAAGTGTCGGTTTTGGGCCTGCCAAATAGTTCAGTGGATTAAAGTGCCTGCTTAGGAAGATGCAGTGGCCGGGAGCTTGGCAACTGAGACTGGGCATGCTTGCCCAAGCCTGTGATCCTAGCTCTTGGGAGACTGAACACAGCGGATTGCTACTACTCCATTCTACATAGTGAGACCCTATACACCCTGTCCTAAGTACAGAAAAAAAAGAACATCTAAGAATAAGCTAATATAATATATTAAATATTAATGTATGAAATATATTTAAAGACAAATAAATATATAATCATACCTTCAAAGCAAAGGGGCTCAGGCAGACTATGCCAGTACATGTCAGTCTGTGTAATATACAGCTTTACAAAAACAAAAATTATGAAGTTCTATTTTAACATGTCATATCTTTGAGGGCCAATAATTATGAGAAAATATCAAGTTGGTGATGGACATCAAAAGAAGCAAGAATTTATGTGAAATCTGGTATTAATTCTGAGGAAATTAGAGAGATAAACAGAGGATAGATAGATAGATAGATAGATAGATAGATAGATAGATAGATAGATGCATATTTCTTTGGATTGTGGACCTTATTAGTTACTGCAAAAAGCAATGAGAAATAATGAAACTTGGCCAAATTTTTATTTTCTATTGGGAACATAAATGAGACAATAGAAAAATCTAAAATATTTATCCATGTATTTATAAGATCATCACTTTTGCTTAATAGCTTTTATTAGTGAGGGAACATCACAAAGGTGACAGAAAATAATCCTTCAAACCTACATTTTCTTGATATTTTGAAGTGGACTCAAACCAGTAAGTACCACAGAGTTTAAAAGAAATTAAAGAAATGGCACTTGTGAGAATTCTAGACGATGTTGCTAAGCTAAATAAGCTTTGTCCTGATACTCCAGACAAAGTGAAAGTAATTGAACTATGCAGTGAATTTTTTACTTTGAACCATCAGCCTTATGGAAGCTCACTGATGTATATTCGGATGAGAAAGAGCATTGTGCTACAAAGCCCCCGATAGGGAAACCTTGGAAAAAGACCCATCTATACTGGGAAAAGTCTTGATTATTTTTTTAAGTAAATGAAACCCCAGAATGGATTTTCTTTCCAAGATGTGTTTTTGTTTTATCACAATGACCTTTCTGAGAAAAGATGAAGCCAGCCTCAGGTAAAAAGAAATGGCCACATTTCAACTACAGTTACCCTCCCTGACCCCGAACCTGGGCTTTCTATCTGCACCTCTTTTCATGCACCATTTCTCCTGGCGTCTGATAAGGGATACTGCAGTGTTAGAGCAAAGCCAGATTAGAACTTTGACTTCCATAAAACAGCCAGCAAACAAATTCCATTCCCCTTTAATTGGTGATATTATTCCTCTGTAGTTTCTTCCTTAGCACCCCAGGAGGTTGAGAAACTGTAGAATTCAAGACAGGCCAACAGAGACAGCAAATGAAGCCCCATTCCTGGTTGGAGATATGCAGTTATCATCTCATGTTATATAACTATTTATTCACATATACCCACCCCTGTGTGTTTGCACAAACAGGCCCTATCATCTCATCTTTTTCCCCCCTATCTCTAACACGAAAGTCAAGGGGTTTGGGAGCACGCACAAAAAAAGAGATTTCTAAGAGAGCAGGCGAGTGGGCCAGGGTCATTCAAAAGGGTAATTATTGTTAAATGTCAGGTTAACTCTGAAGGCCTCGGCTCATCCAACTGAGAGCAGATTAGCCCAGATGGAGACATTTTCAACGCGGAGCTGTCTGGCCAATCAGAGACAGCTGGGATTAGCCAAATACCTTCTCTCATCTGCTTGCTCACAGAAAGGTCAGTTTCTGCTCATTGCTTCGCTTTTAAGATGTGCTTTTTTATTTTTTATTTTTTTTTGAATTTTATTTATGGCAGCCGTGTGCAGGAAATCAGGTCCCTTTTATCAGTGAATTAAATATTCAACATCTAAAACCGAGTTTTTGAGAGTCAACTTCATCCACTTTCAAGGCCACTTTTATCTCGTTTTAAGTGCTGGCGATATGCTGGGCGCATGCCCTCAGCGCATATTTTACCCCTCGCCCTCCTGCTAGGCTGGAGGTCTGCCTGTCGCGCTGCGCATAAGTTTTGAAAGCTCACTCGTTTCATTTCATGCATTTTTTTTCCATAGGGGCGCTGGTTTATGTTTCCTATCATTTTCTTCATAAAAAGAAGAGGAGAGAATGCAACTAACCCTAGAGTACTCTGAAAGGTAATCTGTTTTTATGTACAGCTTTTTCTTCCCTCAGCCACATGAATGAGCACACGCATAAAAATCAGGGACACAATGAACAGTAAGGGAAACAAGGACCATGGATGTGCAGCTCTTCACCCTGTACGGGGGTACGTCAGCACGTGTGCCCACGCACGCACCCACACACACCGTGCATTATTCGTAGGCAATGTGTGGATATTTGCTCAAGATGTTACTTTGGGTGAGAAGTATCCTTCTTCCAGAAAACTCACCGCCTGTCCCATCAAACAAGATGCAAGGAAGAAAGAAATCTGCAGGACACTTGATCAGTCGTCTTCAAAACTTTCAAGGTCATCAAATGCAGGAAAGGCTAGAGTGCTTTTCTGTCATAGTTCATAGGAGGTTAAGAAGGCAAAATGACCAACTGGAAGTAGAATCATGATGGGCTCCTAGAACACAACTGTGACAGTAGGGGAAAATTTGAATACAGTGTGGAGTTTGGTTGACAATAATACTGTATTAATGTTGGTTGATAAATTGTGACAAATATGCCATGCAGGTGACTCTAAGGATGGAAGAAACTGTGATATTCACAGGGAAGACTCTGTAATATGTTGTAGTCAATGCATAAAATTAAGATTGTTGTTAAAGCATCAGAAAGACAAAAATGAAGCTGGGAATGGTGGTAAATGCCTGTAATAGCAGCCCTCAGGAGGCTGAGGCAAGAGGATTATTGTAAGTTTGAGAACATCCTGGGCTATAAAGTGAGTTCTGAGCTGGCCTGAACTGTATAGTGAAACCCTGTCTCAAAAAGACTGAGGGGAGAAAAGAAAATGAAAAAAGAAAATAAAATGAATACCTTGAAAAATAAACTCAAGTTCTAAACTCAAATACCTAAACTTTTCTGTAATTTAAAAGTAGTTATAATTTGAAATTACATTGAATGGAAAAAGGTTTTCAAGTAAAGGAAAATTGAACAGCTACTGTAAAAATTTAAACCAAGAAAATCTGACAAAGTTTTCCAAAAAAATCAATCATAAATCTTAGATTTCCTTTCAAACAAATTCAAGCTCCAAAGAATGTGTTTCCTTAGACCCTATCTTCCCAGCTAATGCTATCCATTTATGCTGCTCTCTCATGAGCTGGCTCCTATCTCCATTTCCACTTTGGATGTGGGCTTGACGGTTTGACTACCTTTGGCTTTCATAGCAAAAGGCAGGCAGGAAGGGTTAAGAGCATGCAAATATTACCTATGAATGTTGCTTTACTACAGTTGCATTAGCAATGCAGACTATACATGGCCTGGAGAACACTCAAAGAGCAGGAACAGGATGTAGTTGGCTTTAGAATAGATACAAATATTTATCTCAATGCCATATTTATTACATTCATAGGTAACAAAACTTCAATTTCAAGTAATTATTTCTCATTTCATTAATAATAATTTTGGGCCAGCCAGGTAGCTCAGCAGATTAAAGAGCTTGTTTAGGCAGACACAGGGGCCAGAGATTGATCCCCCACGTTCTATGCAAGCCCTGTCCCTGGGGCACATTGAGACAGAAATGAGACTGGACATGGTGGCGTGAGCTTGTAATTCCAGCATGTGGGAGGTTGAAAAACACAAGAATCACTACAAGTCTGATCTGCGTAATGAGACCTTATAAATCCTGTACTAAATACATAAAAATAAGAAAATAACATTACATCTAAGTGTATACCTGCTTAATTCCTAAGTATGTGTATTTTCATGAACTACACATGTAATTTTCTAAGGATCTTTAGATTGATTTTCAATAATAATCAAATTATTATCTTAATGTCTACAACAAATGGACTTCTAAATCTCAACAACAGTAGATGCAATAGTTGTTTAGCTCATGTCTCCATTACTTTTCTCTCCTTGCTGGGATAAAAATTATCCAAAACCCAAAATTAAGCAAGGGATGCTTCATTTTGCTCATAGTTTGTGAAGGAGTCAGCCATACTTGGCTGACCACAACTCAGAGTGCCACAAGGCAGCGGGGGGTTGTTCATGGCAGAGCAAAGGCAAAAAGGAGCAAGAGCTCACCACGGGTGGCGGCCAGCCTTTCCTGCTATGGCCTTCCTTCTGTCTGCCCCACGGTGGGTGGAGCACTCACACCCATAACCCCAGCAGTACTTAGGCCTGTAATCCGAGCCTTAGATCAGGAATTAATCACAAACTCTAGAATACAAACCATAACGTCTCAGATTGTTTTTGGAGCTAACAATGCACTTGGCAGCATTTTTGGAGTGAGAAGAAAAGCGTTATTACAAATTTAGCATCTTGAGATCAAGTCACATGATGGCTATAGTGTTAGCAAGCTTGTAGTCTTTCAGATTTTTAGTGATTTCCAACTAAAAGGGGAAACTTAAAATCTCACAGAAGGGCTTTACTTACAGAAGACCCATGAGACAGCTGAGTATTTAAATGCATCAGAAATGGGAAATTTCTGAGCTTTCCTATTGCTTTCTTTTTATTTATTTATTTATTTTATTTTTTTATTTTATTGAAGTACAAATATCAATCAGACAATTTCAAGACACCTTAACAAGACAGATTCAATTAATTTATACATTGCAAACTGTTTTCATAATGTTTTGGTATCGTACAAGGTGCATACATGATATTATATTTACAGATATTATTTTAGCAGGTGTCTCTTATCAGTAAATTAAGAGTGTAGCTGCTTACTTATCTTATTTTTATACCTGAATTATATCAAAAATTCAATAATTATTTTCCTAGTGGATGACCATAGTACTAGAAGCCAACATGTGTTGGTGTATAAGTCCTATTGCTTTCTGCTAGCAAAAGAAAAACCATAGCAAAATATCTTTTAAGGCAATAAATGGAATATGTCTTCTAGTATAGATGTATTTCACATATTCTGGTCTTCTGAACTGACTGGATCATTCTGGATAATAATAGGGACTTGGGGATAGCCACTAATTTACTTGTCTGGACAATTGTGAGCCAATGTGGTCTGCATAGGTGGCAGACAAGTGAGAGTTGACATGATGGTTGGAATGAATTCATGTATTCTTATTGGCGGATTGCTGTTCTTCCCTAACATAAGTATACATTGTTCACCCACCACACAGAACTTATTTTCAGGACAAGCTAGGTGAAGATGCAACAAAATATACACGTAAGATTCTAAAGTACTAATTGAGTCTAATTTTCTTTTGTACCTCCCAAATTGTAAAGTTATTGGGCAAAATTCCTTCTATTGCAGAAGTAATTTAATAGATAAAATTATTTGAAAAATGTATCTTTCAGAAGATATATATATATATATATATATATATATATATATATATATATATATATGGGGTGCTTCCATTCCCTTAATGTGATACTAGATTTTTGCAGAGCTTTAGTCCAGATTATGTTTTTTTTTTTTTTTTTTTGTAACATGTGCTTAAAATAATAGTAAGTGAATCTGAAATGTGATGTGAATCCGCTGGCTTGGACCAGAAGAACTATGGTGTAACAAAAAATTCAAAATTGAGATGAGGTTATCCCCATAAGTATCTGAAGCCACCAGTGGGTCCAGATGAGACAGGGTTTTTGTTCTCACAGAATTATCAATTGCCTCTTAGGTATCAATTCACTTATATACATTGGCATTAAAATAAAAGACAACCAAACAGAAAAATCCATTAGCCTAGAAGAAGCTCATAACATTCTCTCTATTTTGGTAATGTTTTAGCAGGCACGACTTATTCATTAATTACTTAGTTAATCACACTAAACTTGCTTATTCCAATAGATTCTAAAGCTCCTGGACAGCAAATTTCCTACCATAAGTTGTCTACGTTTTCTGGCAGAAAGCTTAGTATGTAATAGATATTTAAGAGCTACTTGAATAAAAAGAAAAATTAATGACAGACTCTGAATTATAAACACACTCTCCAATGTAATGATTATCTCATCAAAACGCTGGACAAGGAAACTGTACCTGCTGGCCATCCTTCCGACTTCGGTGAGTACTGGGTCTTCTTGGAATATGCTGCCTGCTCTTTGCCTGGTAGGCCTTGTTCTTGCTTCCTATTTAGAAACTAAAGGATCTGGCTGGAGAGATAGCGTGGATGTCTAAGACCCTATCTGGCAAGTGTAAGAACCTGGATTAGATCCCTAGTATCGCATTGCTGTGCCTTCTCCAGAGGCCCAGGAGCACCAGGCCAACCCTACGATCAGGTGTGGTGGTGCACACTTATGTTCTAGCACTGGGAAGGCTGACACAGGAAGATCTCTATGAGTTTGAACTCCGTAGTGAGACCCTGTAGCAAATAAGTAAATAAGCAAGCAAATAAATGATTTTAAAAATTAAAAACAAGAACCTAAAGGACCTGCCTGACATTCAGAAAAGGAGCTAAGCTTGAAAACTGGTTTCTAGGGCAGACAAGACAAAGAGACAGAAAGAGCCCAGGGCCCGGACAACACTGTGCTACCCTCAACAATCAGAGAAGCACTCACCCTGGACTTCTCTAGCGTTATACAAAAATAAGTTCCTATCCTATTTAAACAGCCAGCATGTCCCATCTCAATAACTAGGAACTTAACCCACATTTTTCTAACTCATTCAGACCCTACTGAGATGTTATCCCCAATAATAAGATATATGACAGACAAATCACTAGTGTCTTGTTTATTTCCAAAACTATTAAAAATCTTTTTCATTGGAATACACTGGTGGTTCTTAGGCGAGGGTGTCCCCCCTCCTGGTGGATTGCAATGAGACATTTTCACTGTCCCAGCTCAGAAGCAAGGGTTTGTTATTGTCCTCTCAGACAGAACCAAACCTACTGCTAATATCTCAAAGTGATAGGCTAAACCAAACAGCAAGAAAAACAACAACAAACTAAAATCAATATTGATTGTGCTGAGATTCAGAAACCCTGAGAAGCTTTTTACATTACTCACGCAGCTCACCTGCGCAAGAACTCGTGCGGGACCTTTGCTACTCTGATCCCACCTATTGAATTTGCCTTCTGGGAAATGGCACCTCTCTTAATCCATCAAATAATACTTGCTAACTTACAGAAAGCTTAGTTCGTAATAGATATTTAAAGAATATCTGTTGCTATCTGCAGGTATGTTTTATTTTCATAATTAGATACAGAGAGATGGAGAATAATACCCTGTTGGCAACATGCATTTATCCCCATAAATAGAGTGATACAAAGAAACATGAAAATGAACCAAAAGGTTTAAATGAACCTGTGTTGTGCAGACGCAGCAGTTAAGGAAACTGTCCTCCCAGGCGACGGGAACATGGCTGACAGATCAGGTTGATTTTGATTGGAAATGAAGCTATAGCTGAATGGATATTGGAATGAGCCCTCCAGAATGAGGAATTGGAAAAAATACGATAAATGTATTTTCAGAAAATCTCTTCTCTCAGATGTTGTTTTCCTTTCCGATTCAAAGGTAGAAAGATGGACACAAAAAGAAAAGGAAGAGAGTGAAGAAAAGCAGGGGAAAGGGCTGGCATGATAGCTATGCTAACTAAGGGGTCTGTTTAGGTGGAGTGCAAGGGCATGAGTTCATACCTTGCTGGCCCCGCCTGCAGGGCGCGCTGAGACCGTGATTGAGACTGAGTGTGGTGGTGCGAGTTTATAATCCCAGGGCTTGGGAGACTGAAAACAGGAGGATCACTACGAGGCTGATCTACTTAGTTTGACCAAGTAGATTCTTGGTACCAAACACATTTAAAAAAGAAAAGAAAAACAGGGAAAGGAAGGGCAGAGAGAAACAGACACAAACAGGGACAGGGACAGAGGCAAACAAAGATAAGGGAGAGTAGGAGAACGGAAAGGGAAGAAAGAGAAGGGAAGGAAAGGGGAGGGGTGGAGAGAGTAGTGGAGGGGAAGGGAGGGGAGAGGAGTGAGAGGAAGAGGGAAAAAGGAAGGAATAGGGGGAGGAAAAGGAAATAAAAATTTGCTACTAAAAAGCAGTCAAAGCTAAGAACAGTGAATTAAAGCATATCAAAATGAAAGCCAATAAAACAAAACTTCTGTAAGTGTGGAATGGTTCTGTACTTGGCCACAAAGTACACCTAAAACTCCACCTAGCATTAAACAGTTAATATTTATAGGTAACTTTGTAATCATTCCTATCAGCAGAAAAAAAACTATGTTATCCAACTGCCATCAGTTTAACCAAAGTGTGTGTCGTAAACCTTGTAATTTTCTGCTGTCATGCTCAGCCTCTTCCAACACATTTAAATTAGAAAGGACTATGCTAATTTTGTTTCATAGCCAGGGTAATTGTTGTAAGACATAATTATCTTTCTTTCCCTGGTTGTTTTCTTCTCCTGTTTTGTTTAAATCCAATCTCAGCTACCCACGTCCTTTTAAGCCTGAGCCATCTCTATCCTTCACCTGTCTGCAAATATTCTTTTCATCTTTCTCAGTTATAAAGAGCTTAAATGTTCCTTTCCAGTAGCTGGGGTACTCCTCTCTGATCTTCTTGAGGAATGGGGCATGAGCAAAAGCTGGTGAATTAGCTCTATGCTTAATTAAAAAGGACTGCTCTTTACATCCCTTATATTAATGCTTAACATAGCATAGAATTGACTTCAGAAAAAGTAGCAAAAGGATAACAGTTCTAGCACTTGGAAAGAGAAGTAAAGAGAGGGAGAGATTAGGAGTGCTTTTAAATACCTGAAAAAGAGTAGAGATCTGGAGTAGGTTTGCTGAAGAAGCAGTGTAGTTCACCACTAGAGATGTTAAACTTAAAATCAGGGACCCAGCCAGAGAAGGAAGGGGGCCAATAGATGTCCCCTCATGTATAGGTGGAGTTCAATTCTAACAAGTTGTACAAAGTAGAGTTGATAGGGGCCAGTGTGATAGATCAGTGGACTAAGCACCTGCTTAGGCAAGCACATGGACTGGGGCCTGGGTACTGGGGCTTTGTATGAGCTGACCCAGCCACAGAGACTGGGCTTGTTGCCACACACCTATAATCCCAACGCTGAGGAGACTGAAAACAGGAGGATCAGTATGAGTCTGACTTGCACAGTGCGACCCTTACCAAATGCATTTAAAAAAAAAGTAAAGTTGATATTAAAATTGGTCAAAAGTAGAGAACCAATTGAAAAATGTATATTTTTCTTGGCTATCTACTGAATGCTTTAGAATTTCAAAGAGGGGAAGAACTGAATCTGAGATTTTACCAGCTGAATTCATCTCCATTTATCTCATGTTCTCCTACTGATCCTTGGTGTTCCAATACTAAAAGCCCTTCACCTCATGGCTTCTGAATAAGCCACACCTCAACCGCCCACATCTGGACGAGCAACATTAATGACATGGCTTATAGATTGTAATATGTTCATATTTAGATTGATGCAGAAGGCCGTACCAGGCTTTGAGCCTAGGCATAAACGCTGCAGGTTTAATCAACAAAGTCTGTGTTACTTAAAAAAACTGACCCCTTTTAAAGAAAGAAGGGAGCTAATGTCAAATGATGTGCCCATGCTATTAGGTGCAGAACTCCTGCATCTCTTCTCCACGTGAAAGTACATGGTGCAGCAGCTGCAAGTGAAAAAGAGACACACTCAAGACGGACAGCCCTGCATAGCCTCGGAAGCCTCAGTGCCGGGGCCCTTGCTCCCGTATGCTAACATCTGCTACTCCTTGTCTGGTGGCTTTAAGAGAAAGCTGAGAGAAGGGGGAATTCAGCTCAGTCCAGAGGCCAACAGATTCGAGATTTTCTAAAATCCACAAAAAAATGTGTTCGAAGTACTTTAGTCACTGCAAACCATGCTTATTTGCATATGTGCACATTTATATGGATTTGTTTAATTTCATCTACATTTCCTGGTCCACTGCTCAGATAATTTAGATTTAGTCAATATGCTTTTTCTTTACATTGGAGATATTTTCTGGAGGTTTTTTTTTTCCCAATGTTTGAAAATAAACTCTACTTTACCATTCCTTTTTGTATTTTTAATTTTGAGACAGGGTCTTGGTAAATTGCTCAGGCTGGGCTACAGATTGTGACCCTCCTATCTCAGCCTCCTAGAGTGCTGGAAGTACAGGTGTGGGTCAGCACCACTACTTGAAATTCCTAAATTAATATATTAAACCTGTAAATATTTGCACATAGAGGGACAGCATGCATGCATTTCAGTGACTTACTGAAGAAAGAATTCCTTTTTCTCAGGTTTATAATTCAAGGTTCTTACCGATCATTCCTCCTCTCTCAGTACTCCTCAATTTCCTTACCTGTATAATGGGGGTGATGAGGTCATGGCTTTCTATCTTTCAAGAATATTTTGAAGATTTATGAGATCACTTTTCTAGAACATTCTGAGATTCTTGGGAAAAAATATTATGAAAAATAAAGCATCATTATTCATTTTGTTCTAGGACAAGACCCTTGGGGGTCCTTGAGAAAGAACAAATAGCATCATTTTTACCAAAGACAAGAGAGAAATGTTCTTGTCTGAAATTCCAAATTAAGAGAAAAACAATGTTTCCAAAGAGTAAAACTGAGTTCTATCTTTAAAACGCTCTTTATGCTCCAGCACATTTTCCCCTCTGTGTGGTATTTAGATTATTGTAAATCAGTTTTGTGTGTGTGCACATGCCTGTGTGTGTACACATGTGTATATATGTGTGTGCATGTGAAAGGAAGAGACAGAGGCAGAGAGAATTAGAAGGCTTTGTAAAGCAAACATAACCACAGACATTCATTCTGGCTTATCAGAGTTTCTATCAGGAAGCCCGTTAGGATAGATCATAGCTCCTGGTCTGGTTTAGAATTTTCTACTTGAAATTCAAGAGAGGTGGTTTTCTATGGATGATTTAACTTCTCTTCCTCTGCCTTTTCCTTGTCCTTCTGGTAGAAGCAAACAAAAGTCACTTCATATGCAACACTAGGCAGTCATCATTATTAAAATTATTTCTGTTGATAGTAAAATTTATAATTAGAAAAAAAAAAAATATTTCCCCTGCCTATAAGATTGAAGGATAGCCATGCTAAGCTACTTGGGATGAAAACAGATTTACAAAGACATAGCTTGGAAAGGATTTTTAATGTCCTGTCATTCCTATTCTCATGTCTCTGCTGAAGAAACACTGGAAGGCTGCTAAGAAGATGCTTCATAGCATCTTCTGACACTGTCTTTCCTGGGATTCTTCTTCATGGACTGGCTCATCTTTGTTATCCTCTCTATTTTCCTCACTGTGTGACTGCTTAACTCTGAAACCTCAATTGCAACTCACCTTTGACCTGCAGTAAGAAAAAGAAACATTAAGTGTTCCTTATATTTGACATTACAAGTACTGGAGTGCCCCTTGCTTATTATCCAATCATGTAATAGAAACTTCAGTGTTTCATTTCCTCTCTTAACTTAAAGCAGCTTAATGTGGGGCAGTTTGACAGTTCTGAGCATGGAACTGCCCACTGCCCTGTCTCCCAGTAGGATCCTCTGATCTCCGGCCACCTTTGCCCATGGATAGAACCAGAAGAGCTGCTTTTAGGCTTTGAAATCTACATGAAGCCTTGTAGGACATTGACAGTAACAATCTGGTGTTATTGTAGCTACCTATCCCACTCTATGGAAGGATATTCCTCCTCAAACACAGTGACAGCCTCAGGCTAAGCCCCCGCTGTCTTGACTGGGTCTTTCTTACCTTCCTTCCAGAACTTAGGAGCCTTGTCTTCACTCCACGTGATGCTTCACTATGACTGTCTACATCCCCACTACACTCTCATCATCACCCCAGTTTTCAGCCATCCTGCTCAGCCCTAGAAATGCAGAATCTAAAGATTAGACTCAGCCTTACAGGCAACCTAGTCCCTTGCTGCTCCAGATGTGGTCCTTGGAAAGGCATCATTAGTGAAACCAATGAGCTCAGAAGAAACAATGACCTCTGGGTCCCTTCCCACACCACACAGCTTAGCATCTGCTTTTTTGTCAAAACTATGTGCATAGTTCTTCTCCATGGGAGAAGTACTGCCCCAGGCCAACATGCCTCCTGATTGAAAAATCTCATTGAATTTTTAGCTATACAAAGAAAATCACCTGCAACTTTAGAAATTTCTGTTTTTCAGAAAAAAAAATATTCTAGACGTTAGTTCTTCATGTGATTCTCCAGGGCACTGAGACTTGGGAACCATGGATAGCTTTAAAATAGTAACTTTCAGTGTGCTCCCCAGATTAATAGCACAAGATTCTCTTCTTAAAATGAGAATTCTCAGGCTAACCCACAGACATGTTGCATTGGCAACTCTGGGGCTGGTGCCCTTCAGAGTTTGAAAAATAGTTCTGTATAGTTGTAAATATGGTGTTTTCTCCTACAAAAAAAAAAAAAAAAGAAAGCTTCATTTGAGAAAGGGAGATGACTCTGAAGCAAAGAATATGAAAGGAATAGCAAGCTTTGAAGGAGACAAACCAGTAAAATAGCACTGCTAGATCTTTGCCCCTTGTTTCAAGAGTAGAATGTGCTAGAATATGAGAGCAATCAGATCATCCGTTTGGGATTCTGCCGTCAGGACCATCTTGTAGTTTCCCATCCAGAACTGAATCATCCCTCAGTTGAAATGAATGAATCATTGGTCCTAGGAGTAGGAGCCTGCATGATAGCATTGCCCTCTCTTTTGTGCCTATTACTATATTACGAACCATAAGTTTTGGGTATTGTTCCCTTTGCATTTGTCCCTCAGCTCCCAAAGTGGCTTCACCTTACTGCCTCTCTGTGTCATGTGACAAATCCACTCCACTTTCGTGTTTCTTCCAGTGTTCCCCTCATTCTTGCATGCACATATTCATCGTGTTCCTTCTGACAACAGCTGGGGCTGAAGGTGTCAGTAAGCCAGCCCTGTCTCTCATGAGGCCCACACTCTACGAGAGATGCTTTTGAGGTCAGAGTTCCTTGGGTATCAAGGTATTGTAGGAAGGGAAGCCTGATGGTATCCACATCACCAATGAGATCAGACCAGAAATTCACAAGCATTTTACTCTAACCTGGGGAAATGGAAAGTGCCATATCACTCTAGAAGCCAAGAAACCAGTGATGATCCATTGAACTCTGCATGGCCACAGCTTCACCAAAGCGTCCAACTTTCATGACTTACAAACAATAACAACATCTAATTTTGAGGCACTGTTGTCTCTCCAAGGAACAAAAGGTTAACTAAAGTGCCCTCTTCCAATATAGATAAAAGCTCCATCTGAATATAAATTCCATAGGGCTGGCCAAATAGTTCAGCTAAATAAAACACCTGTTTAGGCAAATGCAGAGGCCAGGAGTTTGATCTCCAGGCCTGTTATGCCAGCCCCACCTCCAGGGCTTGCTGAGATAGTGTTTGAGACTGAGTGTGGTGGCATGCACCTGCAATTCCAGCACTTGGGAGGCTGAGGCTGTAAACAGGAGGATCACTACGAGTCCTATCTACACAGTGAGACCCTACAGACCCTGTCCTAAAATCAAAAGAAAGAGAGAGAGAGAGAGAGA
>PVKA01001660.1:0-140814 GCA_004027165.1 Ctenomys sociabilis
TTTTTTTTTTTTTTTTTTTTTTTTTTTTTTTTTTTTTTTTTTTTTTTTTTTTGGTCTTTTTGAGACAGGGTCTTACTATGCAGTTGAGGCTGTCCTTAAGCTCACTTTTTAGCTCAGGCTGGTCTCGAACTCACAACAATCCGCCTGCCTCAGCCTCCCGAGTGCTGGGATTACAGGCATGCGCCACCACGCCCGGCATAGAATGAATGCTTTATAAGGGTTCAGAAAGGCTATTCAGATTCCATGGAAAGGTATATGTATCTAAATGTGTACTAACCTATAGACTAAAGGAGTAGAAAGATAATAGATTTTAAAGTCTAAAAGAGGGCTGGCCAAATAGTTAAGTGGATTAAAGTGCCTGCAAGGCCTGCCAGGCAGGGCCTGCCCATGGGGCACGCTGAGAAGGCAATTGAGATGGGCATGCTGTCACACTCCTGTAATTCCAGCTCTTGGGAGGCTATAAACAGGCAGATCACTACAAGTCCAACCTAGTGGTGAGACTCTGAACCCTTACCACCCACCAAAAAAAAGTCTAAAATATAATGGTACTGGGCATACTTTAAATAAAAATGAGTGTTCTCAAACTTCAGTCTGCTTGAGAATCATTTCCAAATATGCAAATGCTATAAATTCCTGGGATCTTCCAAAGATGCTGAGGTAAAAGTCTGGAAGAGGGGTCTAGAATCACTAGGTGATTTTTAATAAGAGTGGGCCACGTAATTCTTGTGCAGATGGCCCAAAGACCACATAAGCACTGATTTACTCACTTGGTCATGCAAAACCAGTAACTAGTTAACTTGCCTAATATTTCTTCTGTGGATTCCACTTAATTTTTCAGCTGTCCAAAACAATCAAGGTACAATACTTATTTACCAAACAGAAAATTCTACTAACATATCTGATTATTACATGTGTCTAAGAGACAGCAAGGACCAAAGGAAGGAATTACTGGGCTAAAGAACTCAGCTGGCTGAATTAAATAAATATCCTATGGAGAAATCAGATGCTTATATGGTTGGGTCCCCTATCTTAAGGCAATTTGTTAAGAGCTGGCAGGAAGTGGGAGATGGGAACTGAGAAAAGATGCTGTTGGCACCTCCTCCAAAAGCCTTCCACCTATCCCACATTCCTGACCATGATATTTTAAGTATCCTCTCCTGATATAAATTCACAGGAGCTAACTGAAAGGCCCTTAAATAACACCTGTAGAACCAGGAAGTCAATGTGCTTCACAAGGAAGGACAGAGGGAGAAAGGGATAGAAACACAGTAGCTCAAAAGGAGATCTCCAACTAAGATCCCCACTTGGGCATGGTGGTGCACACTTGTAATCCCAGCACTGAGTCAGGAGGATCACTAACAGTGCAAGCCCAGCCTAGACTACATAGCAAGACCTGGTCTCAAGCAAACTCCCCAAATGGTGTCCAGTCTCTGACAACACACTGCATTTGGACATTCCTCTATTGGTACTGGTACCCTCTCTTTTCTCCGCTCACATCAGCCAGCTAGCCTCTACCTACTGGAGCTAGAATTTCTAGAAATTGGAGTGACCAAAAAGAATATAACCCAAGACTTAACTACAGATTGGACAGAACCTGGATCTAGTGGATGCTTATTACTTTTTCTTTTCAACTTTTTTTTCTTTTGAATCCAAGTACACAAAAGAAAAAAGCTGCAGATTTTGGCATTTTTCTGACTTCTAAAGGGGAAGTTTAGGAATTCTGAAGAAACAATAGATATGACTAACGACAAAAAACACAAATATCCACATTATTACTATTTAATAAGTATCACTTAAAGATATACAGATACAGTGTATCTTAAAGACACCATGAAACCAAACTATTATAAAACTGTAAATGAAAAAAGAAGTCTTATATAATTGCCTACCTGCTTCAAATACTAGATTCAAGAAATTCCAATGTAACTAGAGAAACCAGCTAAGCTATTAATACTGGAATAATGATATAAAACCTTCAACTGTTACTAATAACTACCACGTATTAACTTCCTAGAATTAGATACCAAGCAGGTGCTTACATTCTTAGTGGCCTCCTAACACTCCTAAACTTATGTTGGAAAACAAGTAAGTGGTACTTGCATAAAAGCGGGCATGGGACACATCTGAAGGCACTGCCACGTTGTAAGGCCCCATGGCTCTATATAAACATCTGCTGTGCCGCACCAGTACCCCTTGAGGCCATATTGTATTTTCTGACCAACTAAGAGAAAAAAAAAGGCAGTGTTAGCAAACTGACAATTATAGACAAGACAGCGTTTGGCAAGGCCAGTTATATTTTAATGGAAGGGATTATAACTACTCAAGGTTTCATCTGTCTGAATTCTGAAAATACAGTAATTCTACAGTCAAACTAGGAGTTAGAATGGATTTGTTATGGTAACTTCACTGCTGGAGTAGACAGACTGCAAAGTGATACAGGTAACACTGAAGAATTTAAAAGGCTTAGAAGAATAAGCAGGTATATGTTTAAGTCGGGCATCTACGGGCGAGGAAGTAAGAGTGAGCAGGCAGACTGTCATCTCCATGCCAAGTGAGCAGAATCTACTGACAGAAATGATAGGAAAAATAAGAAGCTGATGGCAGTAAGAGCAGAAGAGAAACTAAACACACTGTCAACTAGCATGACTTTTACTGTAGAATTACATCCCCAAAAGCTAAAGAAAATCAGTTTGTTTATCAAACAATTTAAACACCTCACAGATGTGGGAAGCTCTACAGTAGAACACACAGACACACGAGGTACTGACACAGACTTTTCTTTTTACCGCTTTCTTGGTTTATTTCTCTAGGGAAAAGAAGTTAGGGAAGAAAGAGCTTCATTCTTTCCAGCATCAATGTAATGGAGTTGGGGTGGGGGGTGGGGATCCTCAGGTTAAGCTTTTTTATAAAAAAAAAAATTGATTTAAGTTAATTCTTTTCTTCCTGATTTTTGAGAAGGTTAGTTTCCTAGGTTAAGAACTGGGACAATAGTTTAGATATGTTAAAAATATATATTCTAGCACCCTGAAGCTTTCCCAGCTGTGAAAAATGTTCCGCCGGCCTTGCTCACACTTACCAGCATTAGGTGAAGACACACCTCATGGCCATGGCCATCAGGAGCCTGACGATGCACAGTGCTAGCACTGTGGACTGTACTTTCAATTTTATTGAAATCTGTCCTTGCCCACAGTCGGGTCTCTGTTCAGCCTGGCCCAATCTCTTCCTGGGCTCGAAGGCCTGTGCTAATCTGTATCAGACATCAAGGCAGATAATTGAAGGGAGAACTCTGAGGGGAGAGGGGAAGGGAAGTCACCTCAAGCTGTCCCACTTAATTAGGAAAAAGCTGGTAAGGGATGAAATTTATGAAATGCTCAAATTATAAAAGGGAAAAAGATGAAGATGGTCCAGATCTGAGAAACAGGTATAATGACAGACTCAGAAGCAAGAGAAAAAAGGGGTCTAGAATTGGCTATTTTGGATAAAAAGGGCCATGCAGAGAAATTAGTGATGGGGGAATGAGACATATTTAAAACAATCTTGATTTACATAAAAAGCAAAGAAAGAGGAAGAGAAAAGAGATTAGGGGAAAATGGAAAAAATAATTAAAAAGCAGGCAAGGAAAATTACTAGACAAAATCTGTGAATACTAGGAAAGAGAAGCAAATTCCAGCTGCTGTTAAGTATGAAATGAGTAGCTAGCAACTACTTGGCTGTGGCAAATGAAGATGAAAAGACAAATCTTAGAACCTTAAAAAAAAATTTTTAAAATATGACTCTGAATTTGGCAAATGATTAAAACTAAAAGAAAACTCTGGAGTACAGCTTGGGACACAAATTACACTCTGAATTGACTGGACAGCTGAAAGAAAGGTAAGGCGCACTTGCGAAGGGGCTGGGAATGGCAGTGAAGATGAGTTAATGTTCCCTGTGTTCAGTTTAGCATGATGACAAGCATCCATGGAGATACAAACTAAAAAATGTTCCAAGCCAAGAACAAGAATGGCATACAGAGCAAATAAACATGACCAGCAGCATGTAGTGCTACGTGCTCCCACCCTCTACCTCACTCACATGTGCTGCGGAGCATTGCTGTAGGACCCGTGTTCCAGCTTCTGCCACTTCCCCAGGTGTGCAGCTGACTTATGCAGCAAATCACAGTATTTGGATGGCAGCAGTTGCGTGGTGAGCATGACAAAAGCATTTATCCACACCATGATAAGATGCTCACATGACCAGCGCATATCATAGTACTGGGTGCTCTGGAAGAGAACCATAAGACAGAAATGACCCGTGCACAGCACACAGAGGCAGGAATGGGCGCATGTACATGTGCCCCGCAGACAGATCCACACTGAGCCAACATGCACTGGTGGTCCTGCTGTCCGTGCAGACTTCCAGAGCAGAGTCCTCCAAAATCCTTCCACCTGACTTTCTGGCTGTATGAGTTAGGGCTGGGAGGGAGAGCAATTATATTTTAAGTGTTTCCTTTCTAGAAGAATTGAGTGCTTCTGAAGGACCACTCCGGCTGCAGAAGTGCTTCTGAATGAGTGAAGGAAACACACTAAAATGTCCTAAAAGATTCTGGGCCCAAGTGACATCCAGACCATTTTTCTTTACTATTGAAATAAACTGAAGTTTAGAGAAGGTTAGATTAAATTCAAAGTAACTCCAGGTAACTCTGGTAAGATCAACCCAAATAGGCTGAATTTCACTGAAACCCTGGTTCTCTAAAGCTGCTCATACTGATATATCGTATGTACAATTTTAATTTTCCCCACAAACGTTAAAAAAAATTTTAAAAAAGAAAGAGGGGACCACCACAGGGTGCATCACATATATGGAAATACCTATCCGCCAACCAGGAGCGGTATTAGTGTACTCCAGATGCAGCCGAACTCCACCATCCAGGCTGCCAAAGGGGAGACAGAGAAAAGGGGGATTAAATAAGAAATACCCAGTTGATGTAATTCACACACAAATTCAGGGAGAATATCAAAGGAAACAAGAACTTACCTTCACAAAACACAAAGGGAGAAACGCAACATAGTAGGCACTGAACAGAGAGTTGAAGAGCACTTCTTTGATTCTGTGGTTGAAATCTGCTTTCAGACATTCTACTTCATTACGAATAAGGTCTGGAGACAGAGGGCAGCTGTGCGTGGGGATGGGCGTGGCATTATTAAACTGTTCTTTTAGAGACTCCAATAATAAGGAGAGGAAGTCTTTGGATTTGGCCAAACCGCCCATAGTCGAGGCACTTTCCTCTACAACCTGGTGCTGAACCACATAGTTATAGTCTGTGAGAAGAAGATGGGCTCTGCTATCTTGGTGGAAACAGCAGAGAGGAACGTAAACGCCAAAGCTGTAAGACAAGGAGATCAAAATGAGACCACAGACAGCACCTCCAGGCACATCATGTAACTACATCAGTGAGTACTCATGACCCACCAGAGGAAAGACAATCTGAGGAGGCTTTGCTGATGATTCCCTCCATAAAAACAGTACACATTCACTGTACAACAGGAAACTACAGAATCACAATGATGAATCACCTCCAACTAATCATTTTTATTACTGGGCACACATTTTTCCAAAGCATAAACCATACATAGTTATATATTCTTTGGCCTTATATAACATGTTTTTATATCCTGCTAGCTGTGTGTATATACTATTTTCTCATTATGTTCCCAATATTACTCTAGGACAGATTTTAAAAATATTACAGGATTCTTATATATTCCTTGTAGGTGCACCATGATTGCCCATTCCTCACTTGATACAAATAGGCTATTTCTAATTTTCCACAAGAATCAATAATACAATAAGGATTTTCTTAGCACCCACCTTTGCATAAGTCTAGTGGTTTTCATATGGTTTGCCCTTCACTTCAAATGCCTCCTTAGGGAAGCCTCTCCTGCCTCCACACTGTATCAGAGACCCATTCCTGTTAACTCTCCTTTTCTGGTTATTTTTCCTCTACAGATTTACCATTCCATGCGTTTATGGGGCCAGGGGCACAGTTCTTGCCCTATCATTCCCTCATTACAAATGTAAGCTTTAGAAAGCTGAGATTTTAGTTTAATTTGTTGGTCTATCCTCGGGGTGCCACAAACGGTGGCTAAAATAGCATGCTCTCAATATTTAATGAATTAAATAAAAATAATAAAATACTGAAACTACAATAATTTTTTAGAAGAATTACTGAATACTTTTCATACTTCTGATAACATTTAGGACACTAGAGATTTAACCCTGAACTTCACAAATACTAAGCATAAGCCCTAACACTGGGCTACACCCAGTTTTTGGTGGGTTTTTTTTTTTTTTTTTTTGCTTTGTTTATATTGATGATTAAACCCAGAGGCTTTATACTGGGTTTTACTTTTTACTTCTGAAACAGGGTCTTGCTGTTACATTACACTGTCCAGGCTGGATTCAGATTTGTGATCCTTCTACCTCAGCTTCTGATTGATGGGATTACAGGCATATGCTACATACCCAGCCTCCCTTCATCCTGTCTTACAGTTATTTCAATACTGGGTTCAGTAACACAACTTGTTTTAGCCAGTGACCCTGACCAGAGGGTAGAAAAAAGGGACTGGGCCTAGCATGGGCAATGTAGCTACTCAGACCCTGCCTCAGAACAAAAAAAAAAATGAAAAGGGGTTGGAAATGTACAGTAGTTCAGTACCAAGGCCTTGGCTTCAATCCCTAGTACTGAAAACAACAAAGAGAAAGAAAGAAAGGTCAGCAGACATGGTACAATCAGAAGCTTAAAATGGGCTTGCACAGAGAGGCCCACTCTCTTGCTATTCTACCGGTTTCATGTAAAACTGAAAGCTTTCTACCCAAGCTTGCAGGCCAGAGAATGAGAAAACATGGGAGGCAGAGCTGGGTTGTCCCAGCTGCCTGAGCTGATAACTGCCATCTAAGGTCAGGAACTCCTCCTGACTTCCAATTGGCTCCAATATATGTACATGAAAGACATAGACCTATGATAGTTACACCATTACTGTGGTACTAGATAACTGATACAGTGTAGAATAAAGAAAAATAGAAAGACAGCATCAAAGGCTTAGATCTCAGAGGGCTTTGTAAGGCAAAAGAAATGATTCATTAAAAGATTTTAAAGAGTCAGACTAAATTCTACTTTTCAGAAATCTTTCCATCTACAATGAAAAACAGAACAAAGAACAAGAATGAATTATAGATGACCAGATAAAGGTTGAGAATGTAATACAGAAATTATGGAACTGAGGAAACAGACTCAAGATATGTTTTGGAACCACAATTAAAACTGTAGGGGCCGGGGAGAAGGCTCAGTGAATAAGTGCTTCCCTGGCAAGTGCAAGAGCCTGAGTTCAATCCTTGGTTCCACCAAAGACTGTGGACTGATTTTTTTGTTGTTGTTCTTCTCAAACATGGTATCACTATGTAGTTCAGGCTGGTCTTGAACTCACTATGAAGCCCAGGCTGCAATCCTCTAGCCACAGCCTCCCAAGTGCTGGGACCACAGGCATGCACCTGGCTAGACTGTGGACTAACTTACCTTGAATTGAGAAGCTATTTAAGGGGGGGGGGGGTGGAGGGAGGGAGAGAGAGAGCACCTTCTTTTTAGATTGATGAATAAACAGAAAGCTACAGTTGTTTCCATAATCTGATATTTTGAATTTCTCATATTTAATCTTTAAAGCTTCCATAAAGGTAGATTATACAATTTTTAATAACCAAAGGTAAATATATTTAAACCTGACATTCATTTAAAATACAAGCTTATTTCATTGTTTTATGGCATGTAAAGAACCTACAAGAATTGAGATGAAAGATTATACAATTTTTAATAACCAAAGGTAAATATATTTAAACCTGACATTCATTTAAAATACAAGCTTATTTCATTGTTTTATGGCATGTAAAGAACCTACAAGAATTGAGATGAAAGGTTTGCTAGCAATTTTGATCATGGTAATTCTGTTTAAACTAGAAACCCATAAACCCATACTTAGTGAAGGCAGCTAATTAATATATTCTTCACTGGAAGGATAGCCATATCAGTTTCACAAGACAGTCCTGACTAATGCCTGTTTTCCCAGTTACCCAAGTTTAAAATACAAATTACATAGCTACCACTTTCATTGCTCTCCAACATTCTAACTCTGGGCTTGTGAAGCTTTCGTTTTCCATTCCTTAGCAGTATGACTTACATGTTGCAAATTACTTCCAAACATTTATTAATAAAATATAAACCTGGAGTACTCACGGGTAGCCAAGGAAAAGGAGATTGAGGACTGAATGGCTTCGAAAAAGATTGACAAGGGTCCAGCAAAGCACCCATCCACACAAAGTAAGCAGCACCAAGCGCGCTGATATCAGAACCACGTAGTGAACCATGGACGCGGCACCCGCCTTAGTGGCCTGAAAGTGTGGAAGCACCAAAAGCAGTATTTTATAATTAATCTTATTCAAAAGCAATGCGACTCAAGGGCTCAGTGAGGCTTAATAGAAGCTGAACTGTGGGAAAACAAACAAAAAGAATAATTGCTCCATCCCACTAACTTGCAAACCCTTAAAAATTCACTTCTCCAGGCACAGTGATTTCCTTTTGTACCCTCACATAAACCTCTTTTAAGTTCTTATCATTACTGTCTAATTTGTCCACACTAGGATTTCTTAAGAGCACGCTCCATAGACCAGTCAGCAGAATCACCTGGGTTGCTAACTGAACATGTAAATTTCCAACAACTTTTCTCTCCCAATGTAAGGAACAAAATTTTGAGTCAAGAAATCTGTATTTAGCCAGGTATGGTGGGGCATACCTGTTATATCAGCATTCTGGGAGACCAAGGCAGGAACACAAATTCAAGCCCAGTCTGGGCAGCTGAATAACTTAGGAAGATCCTACCTCATAAAGCCAGGCATGCGGTACACATCTGTAACCCCAGCACTCAGGAGGCTGAGGCAGGTGGATTGCTATGTGTTTGAGGCCACTGTAGGCTACAAAGTGAGCTCAAGACCAGTCTGAGCTATGTAGCAAAACCCTGTCTCAAATAGACTATATAAAATGTTTAAAAAGAAAAAAAGAGTTGTAGCTCATAGCAAAGGCTATGGATTCAATCCCAAGTAACACAGGGAAAAAAATGTATTAAAAAATCATTTTTTTATTTTCTTATACATAACCATGGAGAGCCACTAACTTTTGTTTTACTTCCCAACAGATTCTAAGTGCCTCAACACCATCCACAATACTGTCTTTCCCTTCCAGTTTGTTTGCTCAATTTCTGTTTAATAAACTACTGATATTTCATAATCATATTTTTCACAGACCCATACATAAATAAAAGCGTAATGCACACGTGAAAATAATACATAATTACTTCCAATTCTTTATTAACATAGCTGTTCAAATATGTTCTTTAAAACTAAATCTTCATAAGTGACTGTAATGACTGACATAATGTGTCAACTTGAGAAGTTTAGAAGTTTAACTAAGCAACTCAGCTGGGACCAGGGTCCTCACCTTGTGCCTCCTGAGTCTACGCAAGAAGAGAGGGCAGAGAGATGTGCAGTGCTGCATAGGCCTGTTGGTGGGAAGCCTGCTCTCCACATAAGGGAGGAAGAGGCTCGTTCTCTCCACCCTTTCACTTCTGCTGCTTTGTCCTCCACCTTAATGAATTGCTGACCCTCTGCCATGTGCCACCCTGCTTTGGAGCCAGCCGACCAGACTGAAATCCCTACAAACTATGAGGTAAATAAATAAGCTTTACTTCCTTAATTTTTGGCGTTGAGTATTTTGTCTCAGCAACAAGAGAAAAGTAACTAAGACACTGACTATTGAAAAAAATATACTTGTCAAAACACTTCAAAAATGAATTAAAAGCAGATCCTCATAACTTTAGAACAGTGGTGTTTGAACCCAGAAAGGGGAAAAAATTGTCTGGAATGACCAGTCCATGTGAGGGAATATGGAGCTTTTCAATCCCTGTTGTATTCCATCTCTTAGCCTACGGATTATATTATAGAATGTATAATACACACACACACACACACACATATATATATATACATATATGTATGTACATACACACTCTATACAGTCATGCACATTTCAACTGATGACAAACAGCATATATGACAGGGTCTCATAAAAATTCCAGGGAGCAGCCAAACATGGTGGTGCATGCTTGTGATCACAGCCTTTTGGAAGCTGAGGCAGCAAGATCACCAAGGCTAGAGGCCTGGCTAGGCTACACAGTGAGTTGAAGGCCAGCTCAAACTATATAACAAGACCCTATCTCAAAAACAAAACAGGGGCCTGGGAGATGGCTCAGTAGAATAAGTGCTTCCCTAGCAAGTGCAAGGGCCTGAGTTCAATCCCCAGTTTCACCAAAAAACAACAACAAAACAAAACAAGCCCAGTGTGGTGGCACATGACGATATGTAATCCCAGCACTCAGGAGGTAGAGGCAGGAGAACTACTGCAAGTTTGAGACCAGCCTGGGCTACAAAGTGAACTCAAAGCTGGCCTGAATGGCATAGTGAGACCCTGTCGCAAAAAGACAAGACAAACAAACAAACAAAACAAAAAATTACTTACAAACACAGGCAAGTGCTACAGGACATGCTTGTAGCACCAGATACTCAGGAGGCTGAGTTAGGATGGGTTGAGGCCAGGAGTCTAAGGCCAGTATGGGCAACATAGCAATGTCCCATTTTCAAAACAATAAAAAAAAAATTATGTGAAGCTGAAAAATTTCTATTATCTTGTGACATAATAGCTGTCACAACTGTGTATTATATAACATCATTTGTTAACTGGGATGCTACTAGTTATAAAAGTACAGCATATATAATTATATGCAATACATCATAATAACTATGCTACTAGTTTATCTAGTTTTTTTGGTCTTTTTTGAGACAGGGTCTCACTGTGAAGTTCAGGCTGGCTTGAACCCACTTGATAGTCCAGCCTGGTCTCGAACTCCCAGTGATCCTCCTGCCTCAGCCTTCTGAGTGCTGAAGACTACAGGAGTGCACTGCCATACCTGGCTTTTTAATCACTATTTCAAAGTATACTCCTACTTATTACAAAAAGTTTACTGTAAAACAGTGCACTGTGTAATTCTGACAGTTTGCCACATCACCCTGACTGCATCAAAAGCTACTAGGGTTGATGTCAGCATTCAAGCTTATGTGAGTCCACTCTATGAGGTCCACACAAGGAGGGAATCACCTATATTTAAACTTATGGAGAAGTTAAATCCCACTGTGAACTGCTTAAGCCTCACATGAATAGAAGGCTCAGGCGTTCTCAGCAGTGCACTGCAGGGCACAGAGCTCACATTGCTCCCCAGATACACACACCTCATGCCATGTGCCCAGTGCGCCAAGGCTCAGGAAGTTATTCCTGTCCCCTCATTAACACAGCTCAGAGCTGGAAATAAAAAGAGACTGGTCTTTCCCAATCCACCCAAGCAAAAGGGCCTGCACTTGTTCATCAGTTCTGCCTGACTCCAGAACCCCAGCTCCTAACTACTGTGCTACAGATGACAAACCTGTATCTGCCAGCATCAGGTCCTAAGGACACAGTGGTAACCAAAGCAAGGGCGATTTATTGTGTTAGGTGTTGATCTAAGTCTAGAAGCTTAACTAAGTAACTCAGCAGCTCTACATCTTATGGTGTTACTCTCCGATGTTCACTGTGTCAACTTGAGAAGTTTAGAAGTTTAAGTGTCTCAGCAGGAGGCCAGGAGCAAGGGAGGGCAGAAAGAAGGTGTGAGTGCTACCACCAGAGGGCAGGAAGCCTACACACAATGTAAAGGAAGAAAGGAAGCTTGCTCTCCCACCCCACTTTTGCTCTTGCTGCTTTACTGTCTTCTACCACCTTCAACAGTTGTCCCTCTGCCTTGGGCCACCCTGCTGGAGCCAGCTGACTACAGGCTAAAACTTCCTCAAACTATGAGCTACATAAACCTTTCCTTCCTTAGGGACTGGGGAGATAGCTCAGTAGAATAAGCACTTGCCTGGCAAGCACAAGGTCCTGAGTTCAATCCCTGGTATGGCAAAAAAGAAAAAAAAAAAAAAAAAAAAAAAAATTTGCCCAACTTACTTAGGGACTGGGGAGATAGCTCAGTAGAATAAACCTTTCCTTCCTTAATTTTGTGTGTCAGGTATTTTGTCTCACCAATAAAAGAAATGGAACTAAGATACATACGCTACCAGGAAAGTAAGTACCAGGAAACCCTAACCTGTGGAAAGCTTCTCTTAACAAGTAATATTGAAGCTTATATCTGAAGCATAAGCAAGAGCTAGCTAGGGGAGGAGTAGAAAACTACTGCTAACACTTTACAATAAAAAAAAAAATAGGTATACAGCTACATTCTCTTAATTCACTGATTAGAGGCATCTGCTCTAATACTGTTTGTAAATAGAATATCATGTATGTACCTTGTACAACAAAAAACCACTACGAAAACAATATGCAATGTGTTAATTATTGAATCTGTTCTACTAATTTGATTTGAAACTGTATCACTGCTATTTGTTCTTCAATAAAATAAAAAATAGTATACAATATTCCCAAATATATTTAAATATTCTATATATAAAACAATGGTACACACTTGTTAATTAATTAATCCAAATACTCTGAAAGGCCAAGGAAGGTGGATTGCAAGTATAAGCCCAAAAGGCGGGGATATAGCTTAGGGGCATGAGCCCATGGCTAGCAAGCACAAAGGCCCAAGTTTGACCCCTGGTACCTCAAAAAACAAAAGTGTAAGCCCAGCCTAGACAACATAACAAATTGACAAGATTCTATCTCAAAAATACAAAAGGTACCAGGTGCAGCAGTGCACACCCACAAGCCCAGTACTAGGGAGGATAAGGCAGGAAGATCTCAATGAGCCCAAGGCCAGCCTGAGCTACAGAGTAAATTCATAATGGACTATACAGCAAGACCCTACCTAAAACAAAAAGAAAGAAAAAAATAGACCAAAAAGGACTGAAAGTACAGCTCAATATGAAGGCTTTGAGGTCAAGCTACAGTATCAGGGAAGGAAAAAAAAGAAATACTTAACTATATGCACATAAAAGATTTGGAAGAAAATGTAACATGGCTTTCAGTAATGGAGCTGTAATATTTTTGCTTTGTATTTTAGTGTTTTTCATTTTTTTCAATAAAGTATACTATTTTTATGTTTAGAGAAACAAGTCTCTTTTTGTGCATTATTTTTCTTCTGTTCTAGTTTGTTGTTTTGATTGTTTTTGAGACAAGGTCTCACTTTGTAGTTCATCTTGGCTTCAAATAGGGCCCAACCAAGCCCAGCAGAAAACAATTTTTTAGAGAGTTGCTTCACATTGGTGGAAACAATAGTTATTTTAAAGCTTGTGGAGCAAGTACATACATAGCACTGGCCACAATATGAGTAAACAGAGGCTATCCAGGAGAAAAGGTAGCCCTTTTTGAATTTCTGAATTATCTCCAGCCTGTCCTTTAAAATGATTGATTTTTCTCAGGATGGGGATATCCTTTCTGTGATGTAAGTCAAAAAAGGGAAAATGTCTCAATAGAAGGAAAGATGTTTTATGATCTATCTATCCATCTAGTTTAATACTTTAGTAAAAGATCACTACAGCGCTCTTAGTTTTTAAATAACTAATATAGTCATATCTCTCAAAGTATACAATACTGCATAAAGTGTTCACAGTGAAAAGCTTCCCTCCTGCCACTCCTGTCTCCCAGCCCACTAACAGGTAGTCCGTGATCGGTCTACCATGTTCTAGAGACAATGTACTCAAATCGAAGCGAGTACCTTCTGCTCCCACCAGGAGCATGGCACTCACCTGTAACCCTAGCGCTTACTAAACTGAGGAGGTGGCTTTAAGTTCAAAGACATCTTGAACTACATGGCAAAACTCAACAACCCCCACCCCACCAAAGTATACTCTGTTCCTTCCATGTATTTTATATTGGAGACTGAACCCAGAAAGCACTGAACTATATCCTCAACCCTGTCTGCCCCATTTGAGACAGGGTCTTATAAGTTGATCAGGCTGGCCTTGAGCTTGCAATCCTTCTGCCTCAGCTTCTGCAACTGCTAAGATTACAGTGAGAAAGGATTTACTCACTAACAGTATTTAGCTTTACAAAGTTGCCATACACAAGTACCATTTCCAAGTTACTAAAGTAATGGAAAAAATCATTCCCTGACAGTTTTTACAGATGCAAACAAAAGCCTGGACTGAGTTCCTCCAAAGAAAAGTATTTCTCCATATATAAAATAAGCATTTATTCTCATTACATAAATACTTAACCTGGGAGAAGGGTTACAAAAGCCTTTCCTCCTATGGGAAACTAACCATCTTATTATTGTTTTTCAGCTAACTGCAAATGGCTTTCAGATCAAAACTTAGTATCTTAATTACTCTGTGTTCACAAATTGGCTTACAAACAGACCTTTGTAGGTCTTAGAAGAAAGAAGTTAACTCTCCATTATTTGTGATTATAATAACTATTCACCTATAATTCCACACTGATGAGGTAGAACTGGGAATTCAAAGCCAGGGTAGATTACTTAGGGAGTTCAAGCCAGCCTCAACTGTATAGCTCAAACAGCCTACGTATAAAGTCCTGGCACTGCTGAACTCATCCTAGTAATTAAGCCCAGCCACAAGTGACAGAACACAGAGGACAGGTAGCTACCTCTGAGATGAGAGCCCACACAAGTCTCCTCGCCAGCATCACTGTGATGAACGCAGCCAGGTGATAATCGATGAGATGAAAATTCTGGAAGAGAAACAAAGATCTGCATCAGAAAGAAATCTGTGTGTATCCAATTGCAACCACTACAGAAAGAGGGGTCAGCCCCTCCAGAGCCTCACTTTCCCTACCTTCCCTTCCCCAGTCTTCTTATCCCTGCTGCTGTTTAAAAAGTAGCTTTTTAAAAATCTGGTGGTGTACACCTGTAACCCTAGCCCTCAGGAGACTGAGGCAGGAATGCTTTAGGTTTGAGGCTGGTCTGGGCTACACAGTGAGCACAAGGCCAATCTGAACTACACTATGAAACTCTGCTTCAAAAGACATAGGAAAAAATTCCAGAGCAATCTGGCCCTCAATACACCACTCTACCCTTATAGACCAAGAGAATCTGAGAGATGTTGAAGAACCTGCTTAACTTCTGCTTCTCATGACAAATCTGCTTCAGCTTTCTGGAAGGTATCCCTCTCCTACTTTGAAACTTTACTATGCTAAAAGAAAAAGATTACAGCTTTGAATTACATAACATGCTGAAGAATTGTGACAAGAAGTCATCTAAATGGCTACATTTATAGCATGTCAAATTTAATGGATCAGGGCCAGCCAGATAGTTCATCAGATTAAAGCACTTGCTTAGGCAGACACAGGGGCGGGCATCCAATCCCTGGCCTGCAGTGTCAGCCAGACCCCCGGGCTCACTGAGGTAGTGACTGAGACTGGGTATGGTGGCTCACGCCTGTAATCCCAGCACTTGGGAGTCTGAAAAATAGGAGAATCACTCTGAGTCCAATCTATGTAGTGAGACCCTGTACTAAATACATTTAGAAAGAAAAAGAGACCTTATCCAAAAAAAAAAAAAAAAGGATCAGTTGGGATTCACAGTTTTTAGGAGTTCCTGTTGTCAATCTCTATTTAAACATGTTAACCTAACTGGGCATCTATTACATTCTCTATTAATTGGTGCACCAATTATACTGCCAGACCTGGTGGCACCCTACTGTAATCCAGTACAGCGAAAGAGGGACAGTACCAAGCTTGATGTCAGCCTACAATAACTATATAGTGAGCTCCAAGCCAGCCTAAACTTTACCACAGTGAAACCTTATCTCAAAGCACAAAACAACAATGGAATTCAAAGCCAGTCTGCACTACATAGTGTGACCCTGTTTCAAAAAGTCTATAGCCATACCATTATGAACCTGATCTTGTCAAAGAAGATATATTGTTAGTTTTCCTCTGTAAATTAACTTAGAAGTATGCATTATATTTAATCTCTTCTATAAAAACAAAAGTAGTTTCTTCTTGTTCCAAGTCCATATACAGAATTGGATAAAAAAAAAAAAAAAAAAAGAAAGAAATATTTAGTCACAGTATCCTATAACCAACAAAACTAGGATGTGTTTTTATTCTGATGGCCAAAAGTTGTGCAGGCATCTACAATTCCTTCCAAAATGAAAATATGATTTTTTCAATTAATTGAATATGCACTTAGCACCTAAAACATGCCAGTTACTCCTAACACTAAATATATAGTGCTGAAGATGACCAAAATTCCTGCTCCTCGATCTTACTTTACTATGCTATGAGAATAATCAAATAGCAGAGATAATTATCTGTTTTTCTGCCAAAGAGTGGAATTTAACTGGAGCTGACTCTTTGCTAACTGAAGGTTCATTTCCTAGCCTCCTTTGCAAAACTACCTCAAGATAAGGACAGACGAAGATATGATTATTAAAAAGGGTTGGGGATGTAGCTCACTGTGAAGGTCTTGGGTTCAATCTTTACAATCACAAAATAAATTTCTTTCCATACTACCTTGAGGATTTGGGTTTTGTTTGTTTGTTTGTACAGGGTCTCACTATGCAGCCCACATTCATAGTGGTCCTCCTGCTTCCTGCCTCCCTAGTGCTGGGATTACAGGCGTGCGCCACCACGCCCGGACTCCATCTCCGGCTCAGCGCACCCGAAGGCGGGTCCGGGGCGGCACACAGAAGCAGGGATGGAACCCTGGCCGCTGCGCTTACTTAAGCAAGCGCTCAGTCCGCTGAGCTATACCGCCAGCCCTTACCTTGAGGATTTGGAGCCACATGTCTTTTTTTTTTCCCCTTCCTGTTTTTATTTTCTTCTGGAGCCACATTTCTTTTCTATACCCAGTAGACTAGAAAGATCTAAAATCTCCTTTTATAAGTCTCAAAGACACTGGGACTTAGAAGTCCGTTTATTTTAAATTCAAAAATAAGTTCATTCAGGGCCAGCCAAATAGCTCAGTGGATTAAAGCTTAGGCAGATGCAGGAGCCTGGAGTTCAATCCTCTGGCCTGCTGCGCTGGCCCTGCCCCCAGGGCACACTGAGCCCTCCATTGAGACTGGGCATGGTGGCCTGTGCCTATAATCTCAGCACTTGAGATGCTAAAAACAAGAAGATCACAAATCCCATCTATACAGCGATACCTGCACACCCTGTACACCCTTCCTAAAAAAGAAAAAAAAGTTCATTCGGCCACCTTGATGGAACTTTTTTTCTTTTTTTTTTTTTTTAGCAGAACCAGGGATTAAACTCAGACCCTTGTGCTTGCCAGGGAAGCGCTTACTACTCTGAGCCACCTCCCTGGCCCCAATGGAACTATTCATACTTTGACACCTTTTATTTATAGCAAATTTAACTTGGGCTAGAAAAATTTAAATATCAAAACTTTCATGTGATATTCTAACTTATTTATGGTGGCACATGCCTAAAATCCCAGCACCATGGGAGAACAAGATAAGAAGATCACAAACTCTAGCACAGTCTGGGCAATTTAGCAAGAAACTATTTCAAAAGAAAAAATTAAAAATTCTCAAACACATATAAAGTTATTTAGGAATTTAGGACCACAGTGCTGTTCCTTTATCCTAGACAGTAACTATCACATAGTTACCCACATCATCCACTGCCAACCACCCATGCCAAGTTACATGAATAACTATATATATATGTAAAGAACCTCTTCTCTATATCAGGATAATCATGGCCCTTCCAGATGGGTGAAAATAGTAAAGAAACTTACTATATGCTTTTACGTACTTCAGTAGAGACAGCTATTTCCTATCTCAACAGTTTTTTCTTTTGTTTGTTTTTTTTTTGGTTTTTTTTTTGCGGAACTGGGGATTGAACTCCAGCCCGTGTGCTTGCCAGGGAAGCACTTATTCCCGAGCCATCTCCCCGACCCCTCAACAGTTATTTTTATAACAGCTATACGTTCTTAACAGAACTCAGCTGTATTCAGTTAACTATGCATCCAACCAATGGGTTACAGAATTTTCTAACCCCTTGTAGGTAGCAATACACATGTGGAGATGATGGAAGCATAATCACATGGAACTCTCCTTTGTATTTCCCTGTTTTTCCCCTTTCTGGCTAACAGGAACAAACCACAGCCACTCTGAGGCCACATGCTAGAAGACAACAGTTGCCACCAATCTGAGTCCCGATTGGCCACATGGAAGAACTCCACCAACCATGAAAACTGCCTTAGATTGTTATGTACTAAGAACATTATACAATTTGGAGTTGATCTGTTATGTAAACTGACTATCCCAATTCATCCATTAAAAAGATAAACTTGGTGGAACTGTATCATACTTGACACCTTACATTTACAGCAAATTTAACATGGAGTAGAGAAATTTAAATATCATAACCTTCCTGTGACATTATAATTACCAGGAATTAAACTGAGGACCTTGCTCTTGCCAGGTAGGTACTGTACTGCTGAGCTCTCTGACCCCAAGGTTTTCTTTCTGAAAGCAATCTGAGACTTAATAGAAAAGCATTTTAAGAAAAAAAATTACTAGAAAATGTAATTTCTTTACCTAGATTATTCTAGCTAGTTTCTTGCCTAAGTGACATAAAGAACTTAAAAGTCCTATGATAACTTACCAGCGAAGTACAAGATGCAGGGTGATTGTAGGGATACCACCACACAGTTTTATAGATGTTGATGTACTGAATGAACAGGGCAACCAATAGGTAGATGAAAAACAAAAATTCAAAGAGCAGACTCCCATCCATAGGCAAGTCAGGAATTTGGCAATGACGAACTGGACCTGGGGTGATTAAGGCTGCAATAGGTGGGACTGGAAGGCCAATAGTGCTACCATTCCTGAAAGAGAAAACTATGGTTACCTCTGTAAAACTCTTCAGTGTTTTACTCACAGAGCCCAGAGGGCCTACTCCTCCTCCCTGCCTACTCCTTAACTATTGGCACTCCCCAAGGCTCCATTCTAGGATCCTCTTTCCTTTTCCTAATCATTTTCCTGATGATCTAAGGTACAGCTATGACTTCCATTAGCTACTGCATCCCAAAGACTGGAATTTCTCTGCATGGGGGTCACTGTTGAGTTTTACATCCATGTTATCCAACTGCCTACTACACATCTGTGTTCCTCCTATAGCCTTGACCCTAGTTCATGGCCCACTTTTTGCCTTCCCAGATCAGAAACCTAGACGACTACTTTTCTTCTGTCTCTTCACATCCAATCACTCTCTAAAGAATTGTATTCCACTTCATAGAACTTTCTTCAAAAATGTCCCTTCCCCCTCTCAATTTACTGTTTTGGTTCAAGCATTCATCAATTTTCACCTGAATTATTGCAGTAAGTCTCTGAAATTCAATACTACTTCCTCCAAGTATCTTTCTAAATACTTTCTAAATGCCCTCAGGAATCTTTCTAAAGTGAAACTAGCTGGAGATGACTGGACATGCCTCTAATCCCAGCACTTGGAAGTCTATGATGGGACAGTCACAAGTTCAAGACCAGCCTAGGTACATAGTGAATCTTAGGCCAGCCAGGATTACACAGAAAGACCCTGTCTCAGAGAGAGACAGAGAAAAAAAAAAATTAGTCTTTTATCTAAAACTCTTGTGGCACTCTAGCTCCTGTCCTGTGAGCACAGTGCTGTCTTCCTTTTTCATCTTTGTTCTGTGTGTCTTCTTTGATCTTTAAAACGTGGTGCTAGCCTCTCCCGACTCAGTGAGTTAGGTGGTCACTACAGCCAAAAAGTTTGTCCGCTACTCTCAGCACAAAACAGAGCACTGTGACTTCAGGATTGAAGGGCAGTGTGGTTAGTGGCACTTTGTTGGAACCTTACGCATGGAATATGACAGTTCTAGTGCACACACTGTGCGCAGCCTTCTCTCTGCTGAATTTGTGCTTAAGCAATAGAAAATTTCTTATATCCTTCTAAATTCATCAGAGGGCAGAGAAGACTACTTCAACTGTCACAGGACCAGCAGACACCAGCATGACGACCTCCACTCAGCCTGTGCACTGCTGCAGGGTCAGAATCCACCCGAAGCAGATCTGCAGCCTCCACCATGCTTCCACCGTGCTTGGCAACAACTGCTCAATCTGTCCTGGGAGGTCTCCTGAATTGAACCTGTGAACCTCTTTTGAGACCTTTTTGCATGTTATGTGTTCCTTGAGTGATGTTCTCAATGTTTCTGTAAATATTTGCTGTGTCTCAGCTCATCTCCAGAAATTTTTATACTGTAATAAAATGTTCTAAACATTGAAAAAATAAATAAATAAAACTCTTTAATGGCTCTACATTGCCAATGGGATAATATGCAAAAAACATTAGCAGAACAAATGAAGGTTTAACCGGGTAGCCTTAGCACAGTACTCCTGTATATGCACTCTGATCCCAGGGTATTTATCCGCAGAAAACACAAAAACTGTTCTGTGACTTTATTCCCTTTCCATTCAATACCCTTCACAATCACTTTCCTTATTTACTCACATGTACACTTTGACATGATTCCAAACTCTCTATTCATCCTTCAAGACTTTTAAGTGATAGGGAAAACAGCTCAGTATACAGCATGTGCCTATCATCTGTAAGATCCTGGATTCAATCCCCAACACTACCACACACATAGACACACACACAAAGAGTTTTAAGATGTTCAAACATATCCTCTTTGGGGTTTACTCTCACTCACTCCCAGTTGATTTATCTCTAGTCTCTATCACCACCACACCTAAACTATGCCTGAACTGTTGTACACTGTTATATATTTTACATCCATCTATATCTTGGCTATCAGATCATAGTCCCAAGAACAGGGACTATTCTTAGTTCACTGCAAATATATACACTTAGGGTACAGAACAAACTTCCTACTGTTCATATGCCTAGGATAGTTACAAAGATAAAAGGATCTGCTGTTATTTATACAAAAGGGAAAGGGTCTTGGTTTAGATACTTTGAAAGAAGATTCTAGAAAAGGAACGATATTGGTATTACCATTCCATTCTGAAATTTCCAAACAAAATTCTAGCACTGTTATGCTACATTTACACTACTTTAGACAACTCATGGGAATATGAACTCTGTGCAAAATGAGAGCAGCTAATCCATTCCCTCTCTCCAGTTTATTATAAGCTAGTGAAATAAAAAATTATTGAGAGACCTTACATGGTTAGGACTGCAAATCTGAGGCTAGCCTGGGCAACTTTAAGAGAACTCAAGGCCAACCTGAACTACATAGCAAGAACCCATCTCACAAAAAGAAAGAAAAAGTTAACACAACAGACTTAAAACTTGTCCTTACGGGGCCAGTAAGCAGTACAATTTAGGCAAACACATGAGTAAAGAAAGATCCAAAAGGATAAAGAGGATCTGGAAAAGACAGAGAAAGCAATAACCATCTTGATAGGTTCAGGGATATTATTAACAAAGCTACACGAGGACTACACACAAGAAAAGATTCACTCTTAGTTCTGCTCAAATGATCTCTCTCAACTTGGAACCCTTTAAGAAACCCAGAGCTGGAAAGATGGCTCAGTGGAATAAGTACTTCCCTGGCAAGTGCCAGGGCCTGAATTCAATCCCTGGTCTGCTAAAAAAAAAAAAAAAAAAGAAAAGAAAACCAGAAATACAAAGTATATTGCTCTTTTTAAAAAGGGACAAGTACCACATTTTTCAAGAATTCTTCTTCCCCATAGGCAAAAAGTAGAATAAGAAACTATGCATTTCAATCATGATTGTTATCACTAAACTAGCTTTTTGACATTTTCATGTTGAACTTCACAGATCAGGCCACCAACACCTAACAACTCTCTCCAATTGACACATACCTTGCAAAATTAAATACTGTACATCATCCATAATTACACCACATTAAGCAGTTATATTCGCTTCATCACCACATCATATACTCTAAAAATAATTTCTCTTTATCTGGACACCATTTTTTGCAATCATCTTCCTAAAGCTATAGTCTAGGACAGTAGTGGCAAACCTATGGGATACACATCAAAACAAGCTACAAGTTATCATTGAAAGCTCTAAAGGTTTGCCATCACTGGTTTAAGCCATCTACTATTCTGTATTTTTTATACCTCTTTCCCAGGTATTATACGATTTATTCTAGCTGCTTCCTTTCCATGACAAAACAAATACACGAACTTTTTTCCCCAAAATACTATTGTAAGTATGTCACAAAATATGTGTGTAAGTATGTCACAAAATAATCACTCAATAAGTCTCAACTTTTCAAATCAAGAACAATTATCATAGCCGGGCGTGGTGGTGCATGCCTGTAATCCCAGCACTCAGGAGGCTGAGGCAGGAGGATTTCTGTGAGTTCAAGACCAGCCTGAGCCACAAAGTGAGCTTAAGGCCAGCCTGAACTGCATAGTGAGACCCTGTCTTAAAAAGGCAAAAAAAAAAAAAAAGAACAATTATCATTTTCATATAAATCTGCTGAAAAATACATTATTCTACCCCTCATCTCAAAGTAACAGCTAAATATGTGTGTGTTAAAGGAGGAGAGTAGAGAATGGAAGATTAAGCAAGGTTAGAACCTTGAAGAAGAAAAAGAAAAAAAAGGAGATATAATGATGGCAGAGAAAATATAGATCTACTGCTAAACTCAGTTAAAAGTGGACATAATGCTGGCATTGTTGTCCACACCTGTAATCTCAGCTATTCAAGAGGTTGAGATAAGAAGACAGCAAGTTGCAAGTTCATGGCCAGACTGGGCAACTTAGTAAGACTGTCTCAAAATAAAAAATGAAAAGAGCTAGAACTGGAGTTCAGTGGTAGAACACCTTTCAATCCTCAGTACCACCAAAAGAAAATAAAAGTGGCAATGAAACAGTCATTGTGGCTCACACATGCCTGTAATCCCAACACTTCGCAAGCTGAGATGGGAAGATCAAGCTGAGCTCAGAAGATGAAGCTGAGACAGGAAGATGTCACAAGTTCAAACCCAGCCTGGGCTACACAGTGAGTTCAAGCCCAACCTAAACTACACAGTTAAGGCTTTGTCTCAAAAAATAAACACACAAAAAAACAAACAAGTTTGAGTCTCACCATAAAACTTAGCACAATTTTTTAAAGAATGGGAACGAAGAGTGCTTGCATAGCACACATGAGATCCTAGGTTCAGTCCTCAGTACCAAAGGAGTTTAAATGAACAACAAAACAAAAAAACCACCATTTCTGTGTTTAGGGAGGGAGCAGAAATTAGTTGGCAAAAATGAACAAGACCAAGAAAAAACTGATCAGATCAAAAGCATCTCTATACTGCTACATAACCAAGCCTGCTCCTGACATACGTTAGCCTGGATATGAGTTTTAAAAATTCACTCTGACATACAGGTGTAGCTCAAAGACAACTACATGCTTAGCATATGCTCAGCACATGCAAGGACCTGCAGTCAATCCCTAGCACCTGTTCCCCATCAAAAATTTTTGAAAATTTGGATAAATTTCCATGAAAAAGACCAACTGCTTTACTCTCATAAAACATGACAGGGGGCCAATGAGATAGCTCAATGGTCTAAGGACCTGCGTGGCAAGCACAAGGACCCAAGTTTGATCCCTGGTACCACATGCTGCGCTGGCCATGCCCTGAGCTGGCTACCACAACCAGGTATGGTGGCACACACCTATAATCCCAAAGCTGGGGAGGCTGAAAACAGGAGGCTCACTGTAAGTGTGAACTGTGTAGTATGACCCTATGCCAAATAAATTAATTAAAGATTAAAAAAAAAAACATAAATCTTAAGATGGTATGCTATTGCTGAGTTTATTAATATCAAACAATTTTTTGACAAAATAATTTCTGAAACCCTTGATGGAATCTGATTTAAATTTCAGAGTTTCATGTTAGGAGCCTCCTTCTCCCCCAATATTCAGAGCTTAAATTGCCCTGGATGGCCTTGAACTCGCAATCCTTCTGCCTCAGTCTCCCAAGAAGCTGTGATTAATGAAATGTGACCTACAAACTTACCAGTTTTAATTTGCTCCTACTCCCCCAAAAAAGCCAATAACATAAACCATCACAAACTGTACTTTGAGATTTATTTTCCTCTCCTCAAACAGAGATGGTCAGAAGACTGGAATTTAATTATTGGTCATAGACTGCTTTCACTTTATAGGCTCCATATCATATCTTCCTACTGCCAAAGTATACTAGAATACTTCAACTTTCAGTCTTCAAGAGCAGGACATCACTTTGTGTCAAGAATAAAGCTTCAGCACAGGGGTATGGCTCAGTGGAAATTCCTGCCTAGCACTCGTAAGACCCCAGTACCCACACACACAAAGAATAAATCTTGATATGCTAGTATCTGAATATAATGACTTCTATGTTGCCTTACTGATCATAAAACATTACAAATTATGCTTAGCCTTATTTCTTCTTTACCTGTTTCTCAAGCCTGTTCCATTGCCACAGCCTCCACCAACCAAAGTCTGTAAAGAAGGTAAAGCTGAACGGCTTAGCTGCTGCCGACTAGGGCCCCTCCTTCCACCGGGCATGTCCAGGAACAAGTCTGCTTCCAGTGCCACCTGTAGTTGCAACCCAGGCTAATGGTTGTCAAGCTGTTTCAACTCTGAACAACAATAACAAAAAGAAAAATGTAGATATTGGTTAACTATTTGTAAAGCATGCAATGTAAAACATGCACAGAAAAACTTATTGAGCATATCTTGTAAAACCATATTTTCAAACAAATGCTCCCAAGTGTCTATTAACTAATTTATACTGGATTCTAATGGGCCGGAAACCTAAGTTCTGATCGAAGTTCTGGTAAGTCACACAATTCAAGTCTTTTATTCAAGATACTACAATCAGGAGGAAGTTTACAAGCAATACTATAACTTACAGATTTCCAATTTAATACTTTATGTTAAGCCACTTCAAACACAGGTGGATGATCACTGTCCAAAATGTCAGGTTTGTTATCAAGGGACGTGGATTCAGAAATAAGATGTGTCACATATTATTTGAGTTTGAATCATTTATTGTTTGAGTTTATTTTTGCACCATGATGGAAGGTGTCTCCGGTTCAACAGAGAATTTTCTCAGGCCTACCCAAGATAGATGAAAGTGTAAGGACAGGTCTTTTAACTCTTTAAAAAGTTAAAGTGTTTTAAGTGGTTTCCATATGTTAGGGTGAGACACTTAAATGGATACTCCAGAAAAAACCGGATGCAAAATCTGTAGATTATTGAAACTGCAACATGAAAAGGCTAGTAACAGATAAAAATCCTCACTGAAACAAAGACGTATTTTCATCGAGTCTTGGCAAAACTCGCGGTTCCACTAATACGGAGATCAAATGTTTCCTAAATAATACTGTACAACAAATCACACGCTGGAAAATCCTGGATTTCCCATAAGTTACTACAGACAGATCCAACGTTCCCCACTCCTTAAGACCCTTAGGCTGCAGACTGAAAAACACCAGGAGGAACAAGCCATTCAAACTTAGAGGCAAAGGAATCTCTGCCCAAGTAACAAGCAAGGGGAAAGAAAATGAGCCAAACACGGGGATGGAGCTAGAGATAGCATGCGATGGGGACAAGTGAATAGAGAAAAGACAGCAAACCTTAACTGATCGGTTCCTAAAAAGAGAGGACAAAGTTGTCTCTGTCGCGCACTGCGGAGGGGCAGGGCAGGCACGCCCGGGAGAGTTGGGAAGCACAGCAATAAGTTAATACTCACGCATGGAGCAGGCCCGGCCGGTGGGGCGGGATCCCTGGGAGCAGGCGGCTTTCCAGACTGGACCCCAGGCAAGAAACTCCCTCCCCGCGATAAAGAGCTCCGAAGCGGCTGCTTGGATGCAGGCCGTCCCAGCTGAAGCAGATGAGAAGTGTGCAGGCTTCAGGCTGCCAAACCCAGACTCTGACCCCAGTCCAGTGCCACGGCCACCGCTCAATCTAAAGTCGGAACCTGACCCCGTTAGCACCCATCCACACCCTCCATTTCTACAGAATTGAGAAGACGTGGCAGCGCACGGCGATGACGTCACTCGGCGCCCGCCCACCGCCCCAGCAGCCCAGGCTGTTTGCGGCCCCCGGAACTAGACCCTCAGCCAGGGGAGCCGGCACGCCCAGCCTCGCGCGCGCACCTGCGCAGTGGGTCGCGGCATCCGAGCGCACCTGCGCAGTGGGTCCTGGCCGCCGGGTGCTGCTCGCGGTTCCGCCTTCGCGTCCACCTCTAGCCAACGTGTTTCCTCCCCTGGCTCCTGGTAATACCCATCCTAGCTGTCACATACAACACGGGCAGCAGAGGACCAGATGCAAACGTTAAAAAGTGAACAGCCCCACTAGCTCAGTGGAAGAAACACTAGGGGAAACACCTAAATTATGATTTATGGCAATAAATACAACATTAGAAGAATATCCAAGTTTGGAAGCGTGCTTCTAGGTGTGCTAATCAACAGCACTCAATATCCTTCTGTCTCCCCATTGAAGAGTGGGGCCCAGCTTGCCCACTGCCAGAGATCTGCATGCCCACAAGTTGGAGTGCTCATTTGGACTTCTCATCATGAGAAATGAATCTTGATGTTAGGACCTGGCATATGCAAGACACTGTCAACTTATTATAAAGTGATAGAGCTTGGATGCAAAGGCACCAGATTGCTTACAGGAAGGCCGTGGGCCTTAGTTCAGTTTCCCATGTTACTTCCCAACTGTGGTCCTGCCTCAAAGCTCTTAGGATAACAAGCTGGACACCCTCAGTTCTACTATGACCATCCCTGGAAAGATACACACTACAGTTGTTACCATGGTAGAAAGTTTGGGTAGCCTCCACGTGACAGCAGTAGGATCCAGTCCTCTACAAGAGAAAAGTCAGCTTGGTCAGAAGAGGAGGTTGACACATCAAATGAGGAAGTAGAATATGACTGAACAATAGATAAGTCATAGATGAGCCCCACCAGTACTTTGCAGAGGCCCAGGGGCACAATGAAGGGCAGCAGCAGGAAGAGGCCAAGTGTGTGAAAGGCCATGGCAATGCAGACCATAACATATCCTATAACTGCGTATACTACACCATGGACAGGCAGTAGTGTCCTGGACCAGAGGCCTTCAGAGCTGCATCAGGATGAGATGAGCACTTGTATGGGGACGGTGTTGCCAAGATCCAAGCAATTGAGACTGTAATGCAGATGTGATTTGACAAGCACAGTGACAGAAAGCAGCCCAAGGGCCAGCCAGATAGCTCAGCGGACTAAAGCACCTGCTTAGGCAGAGCACAGTGGCTGGGCTTCAATCTCTGGCATGCTGTGCTGCAGGCCCCACCCCCAGGGCACATTGAGACAGCAATTGAGATTGGGTGTGGTGGCTCGCACCTATAATCCTAGCACTTAGGAGGCTGAAAACAGGAGAATCACTACAAATCTAACCTACGTAGTGAGACCCTGTACACCCTGTAGATCCTGCCCTAAATTAAAAAAAAAGCAGCCCAAGTGCCGCTGGCCTATCATTCCTGTGAAGTTCTGACCCCTGGACACAGGGACCCCAGGGAATGGTTCCTGAAGAGTCCACAGCCTCGCCCACCCATTCCTTTTTAATACACTCTTTATCTCTTGTAAGTTTCTCAGGGAAAGAAACCACTATACCAAACTACAAACATTTCATGAAGACCCACCACATGGGTCCCTCAGCATCTGTGTGTCAGTCAGTTTTCTGGGTACTGGGACAAAATACCTGAGCCCCACTTGAAGTTGGCATGATGCATACCGTGGTACACATGATATACTTTCTCTTGACATAAAATGTTGATGTATAACCCAGTGGAATGTATCCTATTTCACATTCGCTCTGCTAACTGCTTCCTAGATTGATGTACTACAACTCCTTTACTTCTTTTCTACAGACTCTTCAGTATCGTTATTTATTATCTGCTAGAACAAAATACCTGATACCAACAAAGGAGGACAGGTTTACTTCAGCTCATACTTTATAGGGGTTTCAGACCATACTCAGATGGCTTTAAGGCAGGTTAGCATGGCAGAGTAGCATCACAGAGAAGAAACAGACTATGGTAGGACAGACAGGAGGTAGCAACCAGAAATGGCAAGCCTTCTTTTCTCTTTTATTCCATTCAGGCTGCAAGTCAATTGGATTGTGCTACTAATACCCAGAGTGGGCCTTCACATTATCCACACTCAGAATTAGGCTAAACCAATCAGCAAACTAGTTTAGTAACTAGAACCCTCAATCCATATTCACACACCCTACATCCAGCCACCTCTGAAAAGCCCCACCTATGAGTGCACAAGGCTTTGAGGAGATGTCTGAATACAAGCCATAATATTTCCTTTATTCAGTACCTAATTGTGTAGTTCTATTGAGTACCAGGCTGTATACTACTCAGGATGACAAATACATCCCTACCCTTGTGAAGGTTATATTCTATTGAGGAAAACACTGATTTAACATATGACATGATTATCCAGGCATGATGTGCCTGCTAATTATGTCTGTAATCAAATCTAGCAGGAGACTTTGGCAGGAAAATTCCTAGAAGTTTGAGGCCAGACTGAGCTACATAATGAGTCCAAGGCCAGCTTGGACTAAATATGATCCTATCTCAAAATATTAAAAATGCAATGCTAAAATAAAAGAATCAGCAGCCACCACTGCTGCCACAGTAGCTCTCATTGCCCAATCAGGAAGAGAATGGAGATGAGAAAAATGAGAACACCGTTGGATGATGTGGCCTTATGGTCGCTTCCTGCATGGTCAAAAGAAAGCTTGGTGACCCTAAGTCAGTGCTTCATAGAGGTCCCCTAGGATCCAGGGGACCAATGATCACACAACTTCCAAGAATCTCACCTCATGCCAGGAGAAGGGGCCCATTTTGGGGAAACTTTGGCCCCAGGTCTAGTACATGTAGCTGTGGTTGGTGTGTGTTTTGGCGAGGTCAATACTAAACCTCCCTCTCTCTGGGGACAGGCCACAAGGATCTCTCTAGGAAAAGCTATCACAAGGAGCAGAGAAACCCTCAAAAATTCAAAAACTAGTCTCTTATCAAAAATATCTGCATGACATCTGTACATCAAACTCTTTTGTTTTGCTTAGGAAATTTTCTGAAATTACTTCTGTGAGTAGGATTTTTTTTATGTCCTACACTGTCCTCTGTGTTTCGTTCAATCAGTGAAACTTAAAGGTCAACACAACAATCAATAGCATTCCTCTACAAAAATAACAAACCAACTGAGAGAGATATTAGGGAAACAACACCTCTCATGGTAGCATCCACAATAAAAATGAAATACCTAGGAATCAATCTAAAAAGGAAGTAAAAGAACTTTACATTGGAAAGCTAGAGTACACTGAAAAAGGATATCAAAGGGATATAAAAAATAGAAAGGTATCACTTGCTCTTGGGTAGGAAGAGCCAACATAATGAAAATGGCCATACATCCAAAATTGTTATCCAGGTTTGATGCATTCCAGATTAAATTGCTAATAGCATACCTCATAGAATTAGTGAAAAAACATTTAAAATTCATTTGAAACCAGAAGAGACCTGGAATGGAAAAGCAGCTTTGGACAACAAAAGTAAGGTAGGTGGAATAAAATCCTTTACTTGAAATTATATTATAAATTACTGTAATATATACAGCAATACTGATAAATAAATGGACCTGAGAATTAATGGAACAGATTGGACAAAGAAAAAAAAATTCCCAACATAGTCAGCCACCTACCTTATATATATATATATATTTTTTTTTTCTTGTACTGGGAATTGAACTTAGAACCTTGCACTTGCTAGGTAGGAGTTTGTGCCACTAAACTATGTCTCCCACCCGGCTACCTTATCGTTCACAAAAGGCCCAAACACTTTCACTGGGAGAAAGGTAGCCTCTTTAAAAAATGGTGCTGGGAATACTGGCCTTCCACATACAAAAGATTATATCTGTATCTCTCAACATGTACTACATGAAAACTAAAATGGGTGAAAGACCTAAATATGAAAACAGGAACACTAAATTTGCTGGAAGATAAAATAGATAGAACTCTTGAGGACATAGGTGCAGTCAACGACTTTATGCACAAAACCCCAATTGCACAGGACATATGTAAAGTATTAACAGCTGAGATCTCACCTTACTAAAAAGCTTTTGAACAGCAAAAGAAATTACCAAAAAAGTGAAAATTCCAACAGAGTGGAATTTTTTCCTGGCTGTTCCTTGGACAAGGGACTAATATCTAGAATATATATAAAAACTTTTTAAAAAATAAGACTCTCCTGAATTTAAAAACCCAGCCCCAAACTGGGCATCTGAAATGAACAGACACTTGTCAGAAAGAAGTAGAAACAGGAAATAAAAATATGAAAAATGTTCAACATCACTACACATTTGAAAGATGCAAATTAGAACAACAGTGAAATTCCATCTCTGCTCAAAAAAGGATGGCTATCACCAAGAAATCATCCAATTACAAATGCTAAATGGGTCGTGGGGAAAAAGAAACCGTTCTCCACTGTTGGTATGACTGTATGTTGGTGCAACTACTGTGGGAATAAGTGTGGAGGCATAGAGATTCAAGGAACTAAAACTAGAGGGTTGTTTGACCCAGCTATTCCCCTTCTTGGTATCTTCCCCAAAGAATTAAAAACTAATACAACTGCTATCCTTATTTATAGCAGCCCAGTTGGTAATAGCTAAATCTTGGAAAATTCCAAACTGCCCATCAACATGAATAAAGAGGATGCAGTTCTCTATACAATGAACTATTACTCTGCCATAAAAAATGATAAGCTCAAAACAATTCTAAGTAAATGGACACACCTTGAGACTATATATACCCTAAAGTGAAATAAATTGGATACTCATATTTAAGTACTGCATTGTTTCTCTGGTATAAGAAAATGAAAGTGTAAATAAGGACCAAAATATATAATAGATATTGAGAAATGGGAAGAAAATGTTCCAGGCTTTCCTTTGACCATGCAGGCTTTCCTTTGACCATGCAGGCTTTCCTTTGACCATAGTTTAGGAAGAAAAACTAGGAAGTGGGGAGAAAGAAAGGGAGGGATGGGCTAGGGAGACAGGTCGTTGGTGTAAGCACCTGCCTGGCAAGGGCAAGGGCCTGGGTTCAATCCCTGGTAGTATATGCCATGCTGGCCCTACAGCCCCGGGTACACCGTGCAGCCACCAAGCCCTGACGTGGTGGTGCATGCCTGTAATCCTAGCACTGGGGAGGCAGAGACAGGAGGATCACTAGGAGTCCAAGCTAAGTGGTGAGATCCTGTACCAAATAAATAAATAAATAAATTTTAAAAAATTAATAGAAAAGGAAGAAGCAATAAAAAAATACAAAGTGACAGAAATAAAGTTTTTGTAAAGAGGTGAAAGGAGATTGAAGGGAAGGACATGAGAAAGAATCAAGATACATAATATATAGGTACAAATTCCCTGTAATGGGTGTTATCATTCTGTATATCTAAAATGTACCAAAAGAAAACTAAAACAGTACCCACCCACCTAAGACGTCTGCAGGTTATGGAAGACAACTCTACCTTGTTTATGGAAACCTTTCCATGAAGAGCTGCTGCTGCCCTGAGGGCCTCTGTGCCTCCTGTCACCCGGGCACCTGTGGCCATCTGTGAGGCTGTGCCTTCATTTCCAGGCTGGGAGGCATCCTCTGTGACCTAGTGGCCATGTAATTCCCTGTGGCTTTGTGATGACTACTGTGAGACTCGTCTACCCAACACTCTTACCAGGGTCATATCCAGCCCTGCCCAACACTCCCAGAGTTGTCTTTTGTCACTGTGCACTGTGCACGCTGTCTGCTGACCCAGCCTGACCAGATTCACCCTCAGGACCTGGGTGTGCTCCCTTTGACTGCCTCCTGGATCTTCCTCTTCACCAAATGCTTTCTGAACCAGAAACCTCTTTGGTGCTATTTCTTGTGACACACCAGTGCTTGCATCATCTCAAGGAAACTCCCCAGATTACCTGATCTAGGGTCCACTTTGTGTGACTGGTATCGTGCTGCTACTCTCCAACAGAGTCCAAAGCAGGCCACTCCCTCTGCTTTGGATTTCCTAGTTTCTCTGTCAGTGGCCTGATGCCTACGTTATAGTCTGTGACCACTGTGCTTCATGAAACTGTCTGTCCCCTCATAGCCTTCTTAGCGTCCAATACTGAAAGTAACTTTCTCCCAAGATAAGTGAGGCTCTTGATGTCCTGTAGACTGCACACACTCCCAACTTGGGAAAACTTTGGTCCTCTACCCACTGCCTCCCTGAACTCCAGAGTAATTCTGGGTCTCCGCAGGCCAACGATGTCTTATAAAGCCTCAGACAGGGCAGCCTGCCCAGTTTCTCTCCAGCTTGCTTACATTAGACTCACTGGGAAGCTCTCATTTGGATTCTATGACTCTCTAGCTGGCCTGTCTTCAGGTAGAAATTAGATTGTAGTGTTGACCTCTTTGAATAGTGAAAAAAAAGGGGGAGAGGGTTGGACCCACTGCCTTCACAATGAGCTGCACTCCCAGTACTCTTTAAAAAATAAATTATTGTATTTTGAGACAAGATCTCACTAAATTGCTGAATTGCCAAAGCTGGGTTCAGTGAGTATTTTGTTTAGTCGGTTTTCAGTTTCTTGAGATAAGGTCTCACTGAGCAATCCATGCTGGCCTTGAATTCACGGCAATCCTCCTGCCTGAGACTCTCAAGTGCCAGGATTATAGATATGCACCACTATTCCTGGCTTCTTTAAAATATCTTAAATTAATGGATGGCATTGGGTTCAGAAATGTGTAAGATCCGTAAGATCCAAGAGTCTTCTGGTCCTCACTTCAGATACAGAAACCACTGGAATAAACTCTCTTGCCTGCTAAGGAGAGGAAACAATTATTTGGTTTCAAAGGAAGTGGATTTCTTGGGAGTATACAGCCTATCTACCTGCCGACCTCCCACTATTCTCTTCTACACAGAAAAACATTGGAAAATTGAAAACATGCTTACTTTCACTTCAAACATATTATTATTATTATTATTATTATTATTATTATTATTATTATTATTATTATTTTGTATATTTGGTATAGGCCTCACTACATAGCTCAGACTCATAGTGATCCTCCCAGCATTGGGATTACAGGCATGTGCCACCATATCTTCAAATATCTTATAATACAAGGTGATTTCCATTTTCTTTTGATCACAGAAAATTCTGATTATAACAAAATAAAACTCTGTACTAAAGTTTTGTTTGCTTTTTAAAACAGCGTTCTCCTATGTATGCCAGGCTAGGCTTGCACTTGTTATAGTACTGTTTCAGTGTCCTGAATGATTACTGAGATTAAGGTGGAAACCGTTATGCCTGCCTACATATGGGCTTTTAAAGTCATTCATTTTGAAATATCGCACCCGTTCATAGAAGTTGAAGAAAATTGTTTTCTTTCTTTAAATGCATTTACTACAGGATTTACAGGGTCCCACTACAGATTGGACTCACAGTGATCCTCTTGCTTTCAGCTTCCCAAGCGCTGGGTTTACAGGTGTGTACCACCATGCCCAGTCTCAATTGCTCTCTCGGCAGCCCTGCGGGAGGGGCTGGCATGGCACACCTTGGGTGGAACCCGGGTGGTTGCACCTGCCTAGGCAGGCACTTTAGTCCAGAGCTATGGGAAGACATTTTGACTCTTTTTTTTTTTTTTTTTCCAGAACTGGGGATTGAACTCAGGCCCTTGCACTTGCCAGGGAAACGCTCATTCCACTGAGCCATCTCCCTGGCCCTCATTTTTTTTTTTAAATCCTGAAGAAGCTCCTGTCTCTTCACCCAAGTTCTTACCCAAAATATGAGTAGTTTCACCTTCCAGGAATATGACCTGAATTTTCTTTTGATTGATGTGGCCCCTTTTCAGTTCATCAGTATTATTTTATCTTCCACCATTCCTCAAAATATAATTTTTTTATCTGCTGGATTATCAAAATATATCCTAAACCCTTTACTACCATCGTCCCAGATTCTTTCTCTGTCTTCTGCAAATTCTGGCTCCCACATTGTTGATGTTTCCAGTGCAATATTCTTTAACCTTAAAGTTTCTTTTTCCCCGGCCTGGAAGATACCCCTCTTATCACTTTCTTTATCATTCTGGATTTTTCCTTCAGTAAAACCAGTAGCACGTATATGTTGCTTTAAACTGTAATTATTTCGGGGGCAGGTCTTTTCTCTGTGAGTTCTAAATTCCTCAGGGACATAGATTCAGGTGTGTGTGTGTGTGTGTGTGTGTGTGTGTGTGTGTGTGTGTGTGTGTGAGTGTGTATTTAGAGGAGGGTCTACAGGGTGTTCAGGGTCTTGATCAGGCTCGTAGTGATCCGCCTTTTACAGCCTCCCAAGAGCTAGGATTACAGGCAAGCGTCACCACACTCATTCAATTGCTATCTCAGTACACCCCAGGGGTGAAGGCAGAGCTTCACCTGGGCACTGGAACAGCAGGCCTGGATCAAACCCTTGGCCCCTGCACCTGCTTGCAGGCACTTTACTCCACTGAGCTATTTGGCCAGCCCTTGATTTTATACTTCTGTGAGCTGTTACTTAGAACATTTTGAACTAGGAATGAGTAATGCTATGATCACTGGTGTGGGGAATCATGGTTATTTTGCCATTTATTTATATAGGTCATATTGCAGCTGAGTGATGAATCTGTAATAGAACATTAACTTTTTGCTGTGTAAGCTGTGTACAAGAACTACACATCTATCACCTGATGATCTAACCACTTCTGTCTTAGAGAATACCATTTCTTCCCCACCCCAGTACAATGTCAAAAGACCATTTCAAGCACAAACTCATTTTATTCCAAGTGCCATGATCACTAATCTTAGTTATACATATTTGTTAATTTTACTCGGTGGCACTGTTTCCAGCAACATCAAAAGTTCTGGATCCAGTCAAACAAAAGAGTCTTTGGTCTTTAGACAACACCTGGGTGTCCTCATACCCGAAGTGGATGGATAACAGGACCACAATGATCTGATGAAAGCATTCCTGGAGGGACATTTCCATACCCCCTCGTTATGTTAAAATCAAATGTAGGGCTGGCCAGATAGCTCAGCAGACTAAAGGGCTTGCTTCAACAGAGCACAGCATCCGGGGTTCAATGAGACTGGGCGTGGTGGTGCGTGCCTGTAATCCCAGTACTTGGGAGGCTGAAAACAGGAGTATCGCTAGAGTCTGACTGATGTAGTGAGACCTTGTAGATCTTGGAGACCCTGCCCTAAGTACAAAACAAAGCAAAACAAAACAAAAAAACACTCCAAAATCAAATATAAAAATCTCAGCCTTTCACCCTAAAAGTGTGGTCCACTTGGACTCAACCTGTGCTATCTTGCAGAATATCAATAAACTCTTAAGGTTTCCATATTTTTTACTATTAGAAAATTCTTTTTACTACATGTGCCACTGGGCTCTTACATACCATACCTCACTATATATATATATATATATATATATATATATATATATATATATATATATCCTATATAACCTATATACAAAGATATATAACTATATTGTCTAGTATTTCACTAGCCATTCTCAAAAAACAAATTTTTTACAAATATAACTTAAAGATCTAATCAGAGAGATTTTATTGGTGATTGATGAATCTGGCAACATTTTGTTTTTGAAATAGGGGTTCCTGTTACTGGACCCAGATCCAGAAACTGCCTGGAAGCCAGTGCTTGGGATACTGGAGCTGGCAGGAAAGAACTCACGTTCACTCCAGAGCTGACCTGTGGGAAAAGGGGTTGACTCTAGGAAAATGATCTTGTGACACTCAAGTGTAAGAAAGGGCTTCTGCAGAGAAGGGATGGGAAGGGAAAGAAGGAAAGGGAAAGGAAGGGAAGGGAAGGAAGAGCCATAGACAATGGGCATCAAGGTTACATGTTGGCAAAGGTCTTTGCCATTCAAATTGTTGTGTCACAATGGATCTTGGCTTTATGGGACTATATACATGCATATATAATAAATAAATATATTTATATATGATATATGATATTGCAATTTTATATAAATATGTAATTTAGTCATTTATTTTTTGGTACTGGGGATTGATCCTAGGTCTCTCTCACTCAGTTACTTTTCCAGCCTAGAACTTCTGTTTTGAGATACAGACTTGCTTAATCACTAAGTTGCTCAGGCTGGGTTAGAACTTGTGATCCTCTTATTGTAGCCTCATACAATGCTGGTATTATAGGGAGCTATGTTGAAAGAAATTAATATACAGTCAGAGAGTGCCCAGGCTTTCAAGGAAGTCAGTAAAAAACAAAAATATCAAAATTGTGGCTGCAGATGTACCTAAAAATGGCAAGGTTAGGGGCCAGGGAGATGGCTCAGTAGAATGAGCGCTTCCCTGGTAAGCACAAGGGTCTGAGTTCAATCCCTGGTTCTGCCAAAAAAGAAAAAAAAAGGATTATAAAAATACTCATATGTAAATCAATAATTCTGAAAATGAATGATTTTTAGGGCCGGGGAGATGGCTCAGTAGAATAAGCACTTGCCTGGCAAGTGCGAGTGCCTGAGTTCAATCCCTGGTTCCACCAAAAAAAAAAAAAAAAAAAAAAAAAAAAAGGCAAGGTCCTAAGATAAAGTCACATGACCAAACTCACATGCCTCCCTGAGGGGAAATGGGGTTGAGGGGAGGGGAGGGAAATGAGGGAAAAAACAAGAAGCAAGATATATCATGCACAGGTACAAATTAGCTATGATTAACATGATCATTATTATATATAGTATAATAATGATTTTATTGCTATATGAAATATAGCAATAAAAATATACCCCTCGTGGAAAAAATGAAGGAAGCAGGGTTGAAAGAAGGAGAGGGGAATGGGGACGAAAGAAGAATCAAGATCATGTACAGGTACAAATTCCTAATGATGAATGTGATCGTTTTGTATATAAAAAGTATACCAATATATTTCATTTTAAAAAGATAAGTGGGCTAAGAGGCCAGCCAATAGTTTGGCTGTGGCCCTCAAAATCAACAAGAGTCCAAGACATGAGAGGACCTTTTCTACAGGATTCTACAACTTCATTGAGTCATGCAATGTCCTGAATGGAAAGATTGTTAGACCCCAAAAGACAAGGGTCACCCAAGGTACAATGCATCAAAAGGAAGGCCACCAGAAAGAAAAAGTCTCCTATGCTTTCACAAAAAGCTACGTGGTCCAACAAGCTCATGACCCAGTCTGGAAGCTGAAGAGGCTTTACACACAGTTCCAGAAGTAATATCCAAGGAAACCAAAAGGTTAATTTTGATTAACACAAGTCTCACTTTAACTTGTGTTAGGTCTTGAACACCTAACAAAAAAGCTTGAAAATAGTGACATGCATAAGCACCTGCCTGGCAAGTGCCAGGTCTTGATTTTAAACCTGGTACCAAAATAAATAAATAAATAAATAAAATCATAATAAGAGTATCTAAATATAAAAATGGGGCTTCAATCACTAACCTTGGCTGTCAGTTTCCAACTACAGCTGTACCTGACCATTGCAATTATTCAGCAAGGTTAAAAATCTACATAAAAGATATATAAACTCAACAAAAATCTTTAAAATCCATATTTAAAATTGCTTTTCAAAGGTACAAAACTCTTCAGTTTTTTACAGCTAAAACTAGAAGCACTTAAATTTATAGATAGCCTCCATCAATAAACAGGTCTGTGGGCCAGCTAGTTATACTTGCTATTCCAATCCCTTAAGAACAACTAGGGTCTAGACGTGGCTCTTTTCTCAATCTCTCTTTCCATTCTAGTGCTCATGCTTTGGTCATATGTGTTTTAATCTCTTAATTTTTTTAAATTTGTGCTTACCTAGAAGCTGCCAAACTCCAAATAATTGTACAGATAAAATCAACAACAAAATTACCAAATTCCTTTTACTGGGATCCACAAGATTGACCTTCTAAAGAAAGTTCAGGACTATTAAACCCCAACATGACTTCTATCCAAGACTCATTAGATTAGCTCTTTGGAGAGGGCCCCTGACTGTGGTCTCCCTTCCCTACTTGCCGCATTGTCCTTTAAAGTTCGTTCTTCAATTTCAGGAAACACAAACGTGATACTTCTGACATGTGTCGGGTTGAGAGTTATATTTCTCCTATATCACTTGGATTAGGGACATGCACTACCATGCCAGGGATTTCTGTAGTTCTTCACACAGACATGTCTCTTCTACAAGTTCAGCCTCAAAGCAACTGACATGCTTTATTTTAGTTGATGCACAGAATTAAAAACTAAGGAGGGGCAGTTGCACATGCTGATGTTATCTGAATGTTATATCTGGTGTCTGAAATTGTAAAGTTGCTCCTTTACATCCCTACTGGGGAATGAAGCCAGGGAGTTCTTAGCTAGACCATAGCCTTTTTTTGAGGGAGGCCCTCACTAAATTGTTAAGGCAGCCTCCCACTTGCAGCGCTCCTGCGCAGCAGCCTTCTTATCTGGGATAACAAGCACGAGTCAAAATACCAGTCAAAGATTAAGTAGCAGTTCACATTTTTAGGGGCCCTTTTCTTCACAACTTAGAGTGCTAGTTGGACAGGAAGTAACCATGCAAAGGACTCTTGCTAAAGGACTGTTTTCACTGTAACAGGCCAACGATCTGAGCAGAGGTAGGGGTTACAAGCAGAAAAAGCTCTCAACAAAGGACACACACAGAAAAAACTGAACGTAAATCCTTATCACAATGGTCCAGCTAGAAAGGGCTCTTACTGGTTTAAAAAAAAAAAAAAAAACTGGCCCATTTACTGGTAGGTAGGTCAGATGATTTCATTTGGTTTGGTCTGTTCTACTGGAATTCAGTAAAAACAATTGTTCTCCATAAATTTTATTTAACACCACTAATTTTCCCCTCACGCCTAAGTCGTCCAAATTGTTATAAATTCCTATCACAAAGAGACTGTGTATACATCAATGCGATACAACACGCCCAACAAATCTAAGCTACAGTATTTAGCCCGAAGCAGCTGGATGTTGCAGAAAGGTCTAGCCTAGGTTGCTGCGGTCAAACTTTGCTGTGTCACTACTGATGGTGCAGCAGGACATGCACCCCTCTCCGATCTTCGATTTTTTGGCTGCAAAGAATAAGATGTTTCCAGTACGTCACGGAAAGGAAGGAATTACCAGCATCAGGCGCATTTTCCTGCCACCTTCCAGTCGCCTGGCTTCCAGCGCCGGGCGGGGCGGGGGCGGGGGAAGGGGGCGCGGCGAGGGGCGGCCATCTTTGAGTAGGGAGGCCATCTTTGTGCGGGGCATCCTCTCGCTCTGCCGCCATCTTTGTATAGGGCAGCGCTTTCGTCGCGCGGTCCCGGGGACTCCGCGGCGGGTCTGCCGGCGATGGAGCTGGTGACGAGCTCTCGGATTCCGCTCTGGCTGCTGTTGCTACTCCTAAGTCCCGTGCAGGGCCGCCAGAAGGAATCAGGTGGGCTCCGGCAGGCCCAGGCCGTCCCCCGCGCGGCTGGCGCCCGGAGGATGCCGTGGCCGCTGCGCGCAGAGCTGCCGTCCTCGGGGTTGGGACCGCGGCGACCGTGGGAAGCCCTAGCTCCCTTGGGAAGGGGCGCGGGCTTGTGGCCAGAAGAGATCAGCAGGGTTAATATCCGTGGCTGTTCACCGATCCTCTCCATGGGATTTAATATGAGTAGAAAGTGACGCTGTGTGTCAAAATTCAGTTTATCGCTAGCCTTCTAGGGCCCGAGCGTTAAGCTTGCATTTCCAATTCTTAGACGCTTGATGGTCCAGGTAGAGGAGCAGACTTCATCTAAACGCAGGCGGTTTGCAGAATCTTCCTGGCTTTCGTTTCCACTAGTGGGTTGGAAGGGGATTTCTGCTGGCTTGAGTCTGTTCGTTCTGGCTGCCTGCCTGATGCTAGCAAGTAAGAATGCTCACGGGTATTTTATTAACTCTTCTTTAATTCACTTTTTGAAGGTTCAAAATGGAAGGTATTTATTGACCAAATTAACAGGGCTTTGGAGAATTATGAACCATGTTCAAGTCAAAACTGCAGCTGCTACCATGGGTGAGTTCTGGAGCTGTCACTGAGAGCTAAATTCTTGTCACAAAAAATACCAAGATCACTGAGAGACCTTGGTTGCAATGTTTAGAGCCATGCATTTCTTCAAAGAGGAAAAGGTCCCTAAGGTGTTTCTCCTAACTCTTCACGATGGAGACTGACTAGAGGAGAGGCTCCTGGTCTGAGCATTACCCAAACTTCCTGAGAGATTTAGTCTCTGGGAGTGGCTTTTTACCCCATAAGGCCTGACATTGAGAATTGAACCCAAGGCCTTCCCATTGAGTTACATCCTTGGCCCTTCTTAAAGTTTTTATTTTGAGACAAGTCACCCTTGCTGGGCTGGGCTCGAACTTGCAGCTCCTGCTGCCTCAGCCTCCCAGAGTGCAGGGGTAAATTACAGCCATGCGCCAACTTAATCATCCCAGGCCTATGTGTGTGTTGTATCCCTGGTACTGGCTAATGAGTGTACTCAATAAATACTGCTGAAGGAATGAAAATACTTAGTAATAAATCTAATAATTTTTGTTGGTTATCTTTGAAGTATACACTTAGTCTGGGGCTTGGTGTGGTACAGAGATAACCACATACATTGAAAACATAGTTGGGCTTCTAGTCACAATTCTTTTTTTTTTTTTTTTTTTTTCTAGTCACAATTCTAATTACCAATATGGCAAGCCATTTACCTTTGCAGGTCCTCAGATTCCTCATCAGCTGGACAGAGTCCTTGTAGCTCCCTATCCTGTTGTTCTGATGCTTCAAAACCTCATTGATGCTTATGCTACTTAATGGAAAAGTTACTGTATATTAAGTTTTACAAGAGATACAAAATAGCTTATCTGGCTACTGCTAGCAGGATTTCTTAAGGTGGATGCATAGAGGGAGGCTGTGTTAGATTGTGGGGATGAATGGTACCTTCTTCAGGGTTCATACAGAGAGGTGTTGGTAGGGCTGCAAGACTAGGAGGACATGGGTGTAGCATGAATTATCAGAGGGGAACATCGGTCAGACCAGGAAGGGCAATCCAGATAGGAGCTTGTCCTGACTCTTTTGTGGGTCTGTTGTGTTTAACGTATCTTGATCACTGATGTTGTTTTGTTCCTTGCTCCTGCTGTCTCATCCCTTCGCCTCTTTGGCAGTACTGGAGAATAAACCCAGAGCCTCATGCTAGGCAAATGCCCCCCATGGAGGCAAAGGCCTTCTCACATCTGGAGTCCTGACCACCATTCTTTCTAGCTTTAAACACAAATGCACTCCGGAAGTGGCTAGAATGACACTACTGTCTTGGCCTACTTGCCTCAAGGATTCCGATTCTTTGCAGTGTCATCGAAGAAGATCTGACACCTTTCCGAGGTGGCATCTCCAGGAAGATGATGGCAGAAGTAGTTGGACGAAAGTTAGGGACCCACTATCAGGTCATTAAGAATAGACTATACCGAGAAAGTGACTGCATGTTTCCCTCAAGGTAAGACTTCACAGGTAGTTGTTATCCTCTGATGTTTGTATCTGCAGTCTTTTTCTTTCTTTTAATCTTGTATTTATTGATTTGGTACAGGGTCTTACTATGCAGTATGGACTTGTAGTGATCCTCCTGTATCAGCTTCCCTAGTTCTGGGATTGTAGGCGTGTGCTACCATGCCCAGTTTTGGTGGCAGGCTGACATAGGGCTGGTACAGCATGTGGTACCAGGGATCAAACCCAGGTATTTGTGCTTGCCAGGCAGATGCTTAAACTGCTAAACCATCTCCCCAGCCCTGTATCTGCAATATTACTTGATACTGCTCTTAAAAGCCAACTGAGGGGACTGACTAGCAAATCCCTTCTCACATTTCAGGGCAAATGCAAAATACAGAAATAACAAGCTCTTTTTCTTGCTTGGGATTTTTTTTTTTTTCTTTTTTTTTTGTGGAACCGGGAATTGAACTCAGGCCTTTCAGCTTGCCAGGGAAGCACTTATTCCACTGAGCCATCTCCCTGGCCCCTTGCTTGGGATTTTTTTTTTGCCAGCTTCTCTATCAAGGCCTTTTTCTTCTTTAGAACTGGCTATGGCTCTGCCCTTTTTTCTTTTCCTACATTGGCTATAGTAGCTTTGGGAAAAGGGCTGATGAGATCTAGCAGGGTGAGCTGGATTGAAGGAGAAATAGAAGCCTGAGTATTGAGTGTCTCTTTAAGTTACTAAGTTGCCTAGGCTGGGCTGAAACTTGTGGATTGTCCTTCCAGAGTGCTGAAATTACAAGTGTATACCCTCATACCTGGCCTAGACATTTTATCTTTACCAGTTGGACTTGTAAAATCATTATATAGTTTCATTGACTTTTTTTTTAAACATTAGTATAACTGAATATCTATGTTCACTAACCATTGATATTTTGTAATTTCTCCCTAGAGAGAAATTTTTTAATCTATTTAAGATAGCGTTTCCATGTACAATCTAGGCTGGCCTCAGACTTGTGATTCTCCTGCCCAGCCTCCTAAGTGCTGGGACTGTAGGTGTGTTTCATCATACCTGGTTTATAAAACTGTTTTGAGGCAGTCATTTCCATGGTGCAAGAAATTTTGCTTAAGTCTTAGAATACTAACCTTGTGAATTGCTGTTGAGGACCTCCAAGAATGGGGCATAAACAAGCGAAACCATCAGTGTTTCTTTTCTTTCAAGAAATCCTCAGACTGGGAAGGCTGAGGCAGGAGAACTGCAAGTTTGAGGCTAGTGTAGGCTACAAAGTGAGTTCAAGACCAACCTGAACTACATAGCAAAACCCTGTCTGAAATAAGCAGACAGAAAACAAGAAAGAACTCCCTGGAAGCCGGGGATGGGGGCACAAGCCTGCAATCTGCACTTGGGAGGCCAAGGCAAGAAGAGCACCACAAATGTGAGGCCAGCCTGGGCTACATAGCAAGACTTTTAAAAAACCAAAAAAACCAGAGGATCCTAGGGAGTTCAGTCAGAAAATAAAGTTATAGTCCTCATGATCATGTAGGTGTTTTTTCTCCCTTGCAAAGTATTCGGTATTTATGTTGAAGGCAGACAATGAAAGATTTTCTTTCTTCATAAATTATTAAAGTTTAACATAGGGCTGGGAGTGGTGGCACATTCATGAGGCTGAGGCAAAAGGCGCTCCATGAGTTTGAGACCAACCTGGGCTACAAAGTGAGCTCAAGGCCAGCCTGAATTGCATAGCAAGACACTAGTCTCAAAAATAAAAAAATTAAACATACTTAATCTAGAAATAAAGATGGTGTCTGTGTTAATTGGCTTCCCATTACTCAAATAAAGTCCTTGAACTATCTAGCAGTAGGAAGGATTTACTCTGACAATGCTCATGTTTCTTGGGTCCCATTGCTTTTTGCCTGTGGTAAGGCAGCACACTGTGGCAGTGTCATGACAACTGGGAGGCAAAAGAGAGAGCAGGACACCGTCATGGTGTCCCCACGGTCCCTTGCAAGGGTCTTTCCCTGTGACTTAGCCTCCCACTGGACTCTACCTCTTGTGTAAGTTTTCTACCACTTCCCCATAGCACCACACTGAGGACAGAGCCTGTAACATGTGGGCCTCCAGGGGACATCCCAGAAACTAACTATAGCAGTATGTTTCTGAGAAACAAAGCCTGAGGAACACAGGCATGAGCTATTTCAGTTCCTATTAAACTCTCTGTATAAGGGAAAGAAAAAACTGGAAATGAACAGAGAAGTGGTAGGAGTAACAATAACATTCCTTTCAAAGCTAAGGTGATTTATTTGGAAAATTATTATTGTGTTATAACCTGGAGCAGCTTAGCTGTAAATGGTAACTTACAGAAAAATGGACCAGACCGTTTAGAAGCATCAGTGTTTGTAATGCTTTCAGGTCAGCGTTCATATCTGAACACCGGCTTCTGTCACTTGGAGATAGGATTGGAACCTTTCATTGTCCTAGAGCCTGCAAGAAATAGCTGCTCTGGTGACTGTTTTCTGGTTGGCAGGTGTAGCGGGGTGGAGCACTTTATTTTGGAAGTTATTGGGCGCCTCCCTGATGTGGAGATGGTGGTCAATGTGCGTGACTATCCTCAAGTTCCTAAGTGGATGGAGCCTGCTGTCCCAGTCTTCTCCTTCAGTAAGGTAAGCACATGAAGAGCGACAGAGGGGTGGGGGGAACAGCTAGTGGTCCTCTAGGGTGCTAGCGAGAGATTGTCATCCTGAGGTAGAGCATGGTGGGTAGGGCTGAGGACAGAGCCTAAGGTCCAGGAGTGGGTCTCTGTCTCTGTTAGATCACAATAGTGGAACAGTAGGACTCAAGGATGTGTAAGTAATGCAAGTTGGCTTAGGTGCCTGTAAGACTAGGGGTGGAAGCTAGGGACTAAGAGGCCTAGAACTGTGCAAGAGCTTCGGTGAGGCTCTGCGGTCCTCCAGAGCCTAGAAAGGAGATCCAAGAAAGGTCACAACCTTGGAGGTAGGGAATGTTCTCGCTCAGAAATATTTGTAGAGCTAGGGAAGTAGAGTGCTTGCCTAAATCATGCAAATGATATTTTTGATCTTTCCTATCTATCACTATATCCCAGGGGTCTGGCAGGGCTAAAAGTACACCTGATGGTGCTAGATGGCTCCACCTGGTTTGGCCCAGACAGTGTATCACAGAGATACTGGGATCGTCACCAGGGAAGGCAGCAGTAGCTGAGACACGCCTGTGGGCTTGGAGATGTTGGGCAGTAAACATCTTGTCAGTCTCGGTGTGCGCAGATGGTGTACTGACAAGGATGGGCCTTGGTTCCCCAGAGACCAGGCATGGAAGCATTTGGAGGTGAACATGGGGAGGTTAGAAGACAGAGGCTAGAAGGTGCTATGGGGGAGAGTAGATTTAGGGAAACCCTCCATGGATGTTGGGAAAAGGAACCCCATCTCTGACTTGGTTTTTCCAAGGCAGAGAGCCCTTTAATTCCCACGTTTTCTTTATCACAGTTTACTTTCTCTCTAGACTTGCTTATTTCCTGTGTTGCAAGTGGGCTGAGGCCACATTTGTATTGCATTGCCTGTGGTTTAGCCTCATTTCTCAAAAGTGCTTGGTCTCATTGTTTGTCATGAACTCCCAGAAGAGCAGCTAGAGGCTCCCATGTAAGTCAGTAAGGACTTCGTGTCTGTTACTTACTCTGTTGTTTCTGTGGGTAATGAAGTATAACCGTCAGTACACTAACTTTCATTTTTCCTTCCATTTCACTTTTTAAAATCAGTGATGTCTAGTTTCAAAGGAAGGGATTTTAGCCTGTCAGCCTTGCATTTAACATCCATTAGGTTGGAAGTACCGGATGAATCACATGTTTATAAGGCTTAAGAGAACTCAAACAGCATATTGCACATGTATTCTCAGTGAAGAAACAGTAGTGTGAAGAGCTTCTCACTGGCCAGATGTTGAATAGAAGTGACCATGAAAAGCAATAGATGATGTCAAACTTTCTTCAAAAGACATGTGGAAATACTTTCTCCCCATTTTGCTCACTGGCACTTCTTAACCCCATCAATGAGTCACCAAGGACCCACTATGCAACCAGTGTGCCGCAGTGTTAGTACTACTTGACAATTACTGAATACTAAGTACCATATACTGTCCCAAGTTCTTACATGGGTTAAGAATTCATAAACTAAATAAGCTGATAGATAATTGATATTATTTCCCCCAATACCATGAAAAGGAAATGGAAATATAGAGAGATTAACTCACCTAGAATTCCAGAGAGATAGAGTCCATTTTCAGACTCGCATGATCTGTTTGAAGAACCCACACTCTTTTGGGCGTCGAACTCAGGACCATGTGCTTGCCAGGCAGGCACTATGGCACTGAGCTGTATCTCCAGCTTCCAATCCCTTACTCTTGACCATTACACTGTATTTCCTAGTGTGTGCTTGCAAAACGTCCACTGGGCAGGGCATAATGTCATATGCCTGTAATGTCAGCACTCTGGAAGGCTGAGACAGGAGGATGACATGTTCCAGTCCAGCCTGGCAACTTAGTCACTTAATGGGTCCCTACCTAACTATAACAAAAGAACTCTGGGGTTACAGCTCTGTTTAAAAGCTCTGCATACCTCCACAAACCAAGCAAATGAAAAAGCAAGACAAAGCAGAAAAGCCAAAAAACATGGTAGGAAGTAACTAAGAATGAGCAAAGCAGTGGAAACTCCGAGGGTAATGACAGAAGTCGCTAACAAGGAGAGAACTCGTGATTTTTCATAATTGGGCCTATTATTTCCCTAAACTAAAAAGTTTAAGGATGTACATCATGTAGAAAAACAATTTTGGGGAACTAGAAACACTGAGCTTTACTGTTGCTCCAAACTCTTGGATTCAGTGAGCCGGCAAAGTTTTACTTTATGGTCCTGTTGGTGTTTTAATGTGTAGATGTAGACGTTGCAGAATCAATATCAATGCCAATGCAGTTGGCATTAGAGTGGGGTCTTTGCTCTTACCCTGTGTTGTGAGTGCAGTTTGCCTCCTTGTTCTATTCAAGACTTACTTATAATGGCCTTTCTGTTTCTGATGAAGACGTCAGAATACCATGACATCATGTATCCTGCATGGACATTTTGGGAAGGGGGACCTGCTGTTTGGCCAATTTATCCTACAGGTCTTGGACGATGGGACCTGTTCAGAGAAGATCTGGTAAGGTAGGTCCCATAGAGAGGCTTTATTTCTCCCTTTGTGTGGGTTTTCTTGAACTAAAGAGTAGAATAGGGGCAATATTTACCTTAAAGTAACTGACTTTTAAGTTAAAAATAAAGGATAGAAAATTGTTTCTAGCCTAAACAATTTTGAGCATGCATAAAAAAAGTATTTGCATACCTGCCAACAGGGCGGAAGAGTCGGAAACCATTGGCAGCACCCTTGTGGGAGAGTGATGGGAGCTTTTAGATTTATTTTTAAAATTTTCTTCACTGTAAAGATTCTTTAGGTGAAAAATAGATGAGCATGATGTGGAAGGAGGTGGAAAAGTCCTGGGAAGAACATAAGCATACTTGATACTTGATAACTGAGTCCCTTAGATAGGCATAAGGGGGCGTGGTGGTCTCACATTATCTCCAGTACCTGTTCACAGCAGTTTGAGGGTACTGGCACACACCTATAATCCCAGCTCAGAAGGCTGAAACAGGAAGATCACTGAGTTGCAGGCCATTCTGGGCTAATAAGACATTGTCTCAAAAAAACCAAAAAGCAAATTAAATGCAAGCTTATTTCAGATCTTCTTTGTGACTGAAATGTGCTTTGATTTGTGGACTGACTCCTTCCTGGCCTGATTTCAGCATGTAAGTGGTGTGGTCATTTAAGCTCTAGTTATGTGCATTTTACAGAAATGATTTAAGAAGCATTGGTGCTTGATTAAGTCTAACCTAATGGTGCGTGCCATAATTTCAGCACTTTGGAGGCCGAGGCAGGAGGATCACAAATTTAGCAGCTTAGACAATTAATTTTTATGTGTCAAAAAGAAGTGGAAGAGTGGCACAGTACGGGAAGATGTAGCGTGGTGCCGAGGCTCTGGGTTCCAGCCCTAAAACAAAATCAGAACCAGAACACCTCCCCGCCAAAATAAAATCAGCATTGATGCCTAACTTCTGGAATATGTCCCATGTTAAGTCTTCTCTAGGAAGGACAGCAAAAATTTAATTCAGATTTCTGTGACTATGTGTCATTTCTCCAAGTACATCTGGAGGTTCAAAGACTGAAGAGTACGTCTGCTTCCTGACGAATCCTGTGGAGCCCAGTTCCCAGGAACAGCCAAAGCCCTGTGGGGAGATGCAGATCTCTTCCAGCAGCCACAACAAGAACTTTTAAAATGTTACTAGGTCTCAGATTTTGTACAACCAGATCTGCAAAATATCTTTGTCCAACTGTTTCAGGACATGAAGTGAAGCCCAGAGAGAGTCAAGTGACCTGCAGAAGGTCAGCAGCAGACCTAGGCTTGAAGTCTGGGGTCCTGAACACGTTGTCCTCCACACTGGGCAGGCTGGTGCTGCCTCAGGCTTCTGGGCATTGAAGCCGCGAGCTCACACTCACTTTTGGTTTTGAACATAATTTTAAGGAGGTGGAGGAATGAGTCTTAAATAACTTCTTTTTTTTTTTTTCTTAAAGTTAGCTTTTTTAATTTGCATTGGTCTTAGGCATTTGGTTATTTATTCAGTGGAACTTGGGATACACCCAGGACCTTTACCCTGAGGTTTCATGTTTTTTTAAATTTATTTTATTAATACAAAAAATTGTATTTACTTAGAAGCATTTAGAATGTCAACAAAACAGTTACAACTTTTTTTTTTTTTTTTTTTTTTTTTGCAATTACGGAGTAGTATCCAGTTATCAGAACAGCAATTACTTCGAATAAACTGCATCAGAGACAACTGAAGATGAAAAACTACCGTCCTCATGTGTAACTAATTTGTGCTGTGCACCAGCAAGAAGCAGCTTTGAATTTCCATGCCACTTTACAGCCCCTGTACTGTTTCAGGCCGGGTTAGTGGCTATTGAACAGGACAGGGCTATCTATAGACGCACTGGGTAGGGTGTTAACTATACAAAAAAAAAAGACACTGTGTAGTTTAAAAACAAATGTTATACAGCCTTACATCTATTCCTTATTTATTTATTTAGTATTTAATGCAGAGTGTATAGGGTCTCACTACACAGATTGGACTCGCAGTGATTCTCCTGTTTTCAGCCTCCCAAGCGCTGGGATTACAGCTGGGCACCACCATGCCCAGTCTCAATTGCCGTCTCAGCACACCCTGGGGTGGGGCCGGAATCGCGTGCCTGGGATCAAACTTATTTATTTATTTATTTTTAACATCGAGTGAGGGTTTTGCTTATTTGCCTTAAACACACCATTTAGAGTTCAGGAGCTTTTTAAATTAATGTTGTTCATTTATTAGGGGTGGTAGATTTATAGATGTTTGTAGAAAGCTCGTCCAGAACAATGAGCTGATTAAAAAAAAGGGATTATAATGCCCTTGTTCTTTTGACTGACCGTCACCAGATTTATTTAAAAATATAGCCAGGTGTGGTGGTACCAACTTGTAATCCCAGCACTCGGGAGGCTGAAGCCTGAGGATTACCATGTGTTTGAGTCCACCCTGGGATATGTAGTGAATTCAAGACCGACCTGAACTACATGGTGAGACCCAGTCTCAAATAAATTGAACAGATGAGGGAGAATCCCTGAGCTGATCTTCAGAAATGGTTAGAACATATCCTTCCGTAGTTGAAAATACACAGAAACTAATCAAAGTCTGTATTTTTAGATCAGCAGCACAGTGGCCATGGAGAAAGAAAAACTCTACGGCATACTTTCGAGGATCAAGGTGATTATTTTTTGTAACCTTTTACAAAGATATTCTTCTAAGCCATGCCTAAAAACATAAGTAATCTTGAGAGTACAATAAACTCTGTGGTTCAAAGAGAAAGCTAATTAAGAACTAAGTGTAGAATCACAGAATCTTACATCAGGGAAGATTTCAGTGATTTGTCTAAGTCACTCTGAACAGAACAGAAATTCAGAGAGGCAGAACTCGTCCTGCAGTCATTCAGCGATGCTCGAGCCAGCGGGTGAGCAGGGCAGATGGTGTTTTCTGTCTCACCACTTCCTCAGAGTAGCTTGTGCTATGCTATGGCCACTCTGCTGTTGCTGGGGAACCAGAATCCTTCCCAGGCCTCCTGCTCCTTTGTCCTGAACCATGAAGCCCTTTGGCCGCCTGACTGCCAAATAGTTCTTAATGGACAGCCCGAGGCTGGTGAGCATAGGAGGGAGGGGGAAGGTGGAGAAGAAGGGCCAGGTGTGATGGCACACACCTATAATCCCAGGGCTTGGGAGGCTGAGGCTGGAGGATTGTTGTGACTTAGAAAGTGAGCTCAAGGGTACAAAGTGACCTCAAGGCCAGCCTGAACTGTGTAGCAAGACCCTGTTTCCAAAAGACTAAGGAAAGGAAATGCAGAGGGAGTAGAGACTCTGTCCCGTTCAGTGTTCTGTCGCTGCAGCAAGAATAGTGCTGGCCTGGAGGATAGATGTATGGTATTTGTGGGACAAGTGAACAGAAAAGACTGCATGAGAAGAAAGACAGGTGTGATGGTGTACATCGTCGTCCTAGCACTCTGGGAGGCTGAGGCAAGAGGAGCACAAGTTCCAGCCTATCCTGAGCAACCTGGAGACTTACTGACACCCTGTCCCAGAGAATAAAGAAGGGCTGAGGGTGTAGCTTAGTGCAGAGGCCTTGGGTTTAATCCCCTGTCATAAAAAAAAAAAAACTGGGGGAGAGTTTGGGTGGGGTGAGAAGGCTTTTTTTTTTTTTTTAGACCAGGTCTTGCTATGTACAGCAGGCTAGCTTTGAACTCCTTTATGTACCCCAGGCTGGCCTTGAGCACAGAGCAATCCTTCTTGCCTTAGCTGTCAAAATGCTGGAATTACAGGCCTATGTCACAACACCCAGCAGCTTTTGCAGTTTTTCTTAGTTTTTTGTGGTTACTGAGACTTGAACTCAGCACTTCTCACTTGCCAGGCAGGTGCTGCATCACTTAGCTATATCCTGGCCTCCTTTTACAGTTCTTGTGTGAACTCTTTACCAGGTTGGGCAGGAAATTTTAGGTTGTATATGGTCCCACTGCTTAGTGTCCCTAGCTTTTCTGATTATCAGCTATTGAGAGCACAGAGTTTTAACAGGGTTTATAGTTGGGCTGCAGGAATTTTAGGACTCCTTCAAATTAAGTGGAGAGATGTGTATTTTTCAGATTCTCAGGGGACCCCTTGTATGTCAAGACCTTCTGCTATTTAGCTAGTTTTTTCTATATACCAGTTTCAGATTTTAAAGCCTTTCAGTTGTTTTGTTTATGTCTTAAACATTATGCTAGACTTCATAGAGCATATGTAGCAAAGGTCGTGTTGCTATTTTGGTGAGTGGTAATTACCTAGTCACATAGCTGTGGGCACCAGTGATGGCAGAATCTGCATGAACTTTCCTCAAAGGGAAAGCTACAGGAACCTTCCATGGCATGCCTCTATAGAGACCAGAACAGCACATCCTCTGAGACCAGCTGCTAGCTAAGAAAAGCTACGCTCCCTCCCTAAAGGGTACAGTGCAGCCAGCCCTCACCCCCTAAGGTGCTGTAGTTAGTACCTGAGATATTCCCACTCAACCCTTTGGGCATAACAAGCGTGGATAATTCAGAATTATCCATCTGTGCAGAAAGCCATTGCCTAGATCCTGGTCTACTCACCCTTCAGCTATGCGAACAGTCTTTTAGAGTACAGGCCACATAGCTATATGTCGTGTGTTTCTTTTATAGGACAAATCCAGAACGGGATCCTCTCATTCTTCTGTCTCGGAAAAATCCAAAGCTTGTTGATGCAGAGTACACCAAAAACCAAGCCTGGAAATCTATGAAAGTAATCAGCAAACATCTGAATAGAACTACAGCAGTGAACATTCTCACTCAGAGAACACTGCCACCTGGGTAGAATCTGAAGTTAGGTTTTCTCTCAGTGGTGAGATCAGGGTTGATAGAGCAAGTTCCACCACTCAGCATGAGCACAGAGGTCAATTCTTCTATTTCGGACATGCATTCCTTTTCTGGCCATGTTGTGCCAAATATATTGTACTGCTATGGTGGTTTAATCCAGAGGTCAGAAGCTTTTCCTGGAAAAGCCAGATGGGAAAGACTTCACCTGTGTAGTCCATGTGCTCTCTGTCTTAGTTATTTTCCCCTGCCGTGGCAAGGTGAAAGCAGCCGGAGGGAACGGGTAAACCAATAAGCACATCTCTTTCCTAGTAAAACTTTATTTTTGGTTACTGAAATTTGAATTTCATGTAGTTTTCACAGGTCATGCATAAGGTACTTTTCTTCTGCTTTTATTTATTTTTTGAAAATGGATTCTACAAAACCAAGTGGTGTGTTGGATTTGTCCTGTGAATTGCAATTTGCCAAACCCTGGTTTAAACTAAGGGTTCTTAACTCCAGCTGTAATAGTGCAACCAGAGAGCTTAAACAGTGAATCAAATGAATCCATCCCTAGAAGGCCAAGAATCTTCAATTTTTGAAAACATCCCAAATGATTCTAAGGTGAAGCCAAAAATTCTTTTAGTCTACAGTACATGTCTGTCCTCTTGTCACATTCCCATCAGCTTGAACCACAGGTGGAACATGCATGACAGTCCCATTAGTAGGAATTTTATAATTTTATTTGTATAAGGGAAATAAAAGTGTTTAGATCTGTCTGTGCCTCCAGTGGGTCAAGCTGCCCAGTGGGACAGCTGTGCATGTACCACCAGTGGCTCAAGCCACCTGCATTTTATTTTTATTTATTTATTTATTTTGCAGAACCAGGGATTAAACTCAGACCCTTGCACTTTCCAGGGAAGCACTTATGCCACTGGGTCATTTCCCCGGCCCCTCAAGCCACCTGCAGGAAGACATAGATTACTGTCTCTTTGGGAATATGTTAATTAATTAACTAATTAATCTTTTTGAGAAACTGGGGATTGAACTCAGGCCCTTACACTTGCCAGGGAAGCACTTATTCCATTGAGCCATCCCCCGGCCCTGTGAATGTGTTCAGTCTATGACTTACTGCCTTAATGAACTTAAAGCCCTAAATTCCCTTAAATTTCCATATGTCATGTGAAGATGCTATTAAAAAAAAAGGTTTCAACTTCTTGAGGAAGAATTAAATGTTATCTGATAAGTATATGTCATTTGATACAGCTTTGAGCAAGTGAGTTTAAGAAACTGTTCAATTAAAGTACAAAAAAATGCATTTAGCATACAGATTGTTAGTGTTTACTTAGAGGCAGTAAAAGCCAAGGAGATGCATGTACTGCCCATGTCAAATGCTCCCTATCCACTAGAGAGGGTGGGATGTACTTGGGTCTCCATCTGGTGCCCCCAGGAGCCAGCTCAAGAACTTGGGGAGTGAGGCGCACCTGCAGTTGGTTACTACCACGTGAGAATGATTTCCAGATTTGCTTTGTATTTTATCTAAGAAAAATTGAAACTGTATTTCTGTAAGAAGTAATCCTGCCACATATAAATATTGGTAATGATTTCGATATTTTTTAACTGCCTTCCATCCCCAACCAAGTCTGTGTGTGTGCTGTCCTGAGTCCAGCAGCCAGTGCTGTGCCTGTAGTTACCTGCCGTGAGGAGCTGCAGGTGGTGCCCTCTTGAGTTCAAAGCATGAACCAGCATGGCTTCTGGTGAGCTTCAATTCTAGTCAGACAGCCCCACATTAAAGTTGTAAGGCCACCTGATGCTCAGCAAGTTTCTGAACTTCTGAAAATCTTGAGAATAATAATGCCCCCAGCATATGTTTAGTATAAGGCTTAAATGATTTTATGTTGATTAAAATTTTAACAATGCTTGCTATGTGTGAGTTGCTCAGAAATGCCACCACTACTAATACCAATGACATTTTCACTTAAAGGATACCTTGGGAAAACCAGCAGCTAAAGATGTCCATCTTGTGGATCACTGCAAATACAAGTATGACTTCCCGACCTCCTGACTCCTACTTTCCATATTGCTTCTGAAACAGCTTCTCTTTGAGAAGTTTAATACCAAGATCTGGCATTAATTCATTTAGCTGAGGGTCTGTTATATACCAACCTGAGTTCAATGGGGGGACTATGGAGAGGAATGAAAAACTTCCCTACTTCTGGAGAGTTCGCCATTAATTAAAATGTTGAGATATTCTTCTTCCATATGCCACCTATCCAGGAGTTGAAATGAGGCTAAATATTTATCGGGTTAAGATAATGAGAGGCTGAGTATTTAGCTCAGTGGTACAGTATGTATTTAATATGCTTAAAGTCTTGGGTTTGATCCTCAGCATGTATGTGATGTGTGATTCATGTGTGCCAGGACTAAGATTCTGTTAAGCACATAAGCACAGGCATAGAGGGCATGATGGTGGAATTCAGAGATAAGAATGCTGATTATCCACCCACAACTGTAGAGTAAGGGTAATTGTTTGTAGACAGAGATGCATGTGTAAGAAATGCTGAAGAGGAAATGTTATTATTTTCTAAGACTGTTTTTATGGTTTTTTGTTTGTTTTGTGGGGTGAGACAGGGTCTTATATAAGTGAGGGTGGCCTTGAACTGACTGTGCAGCCCAGGCTGGCCTGAAGTCATACCAGTTCTCCTGAATCCTGGGGTGATAGGTGTATGCCAGTGCAGCTGGCTAAGATAGCCTTTTTCCACCTAGAGTTCCTTTGAAGATTGATAAGATCTCTTTCCCCTTCACTTCAAGAGAAGGAGATAATGTCCAGGAAGGGGCTGTCCTTGACCAGATGGGGTACCTTAGTGGAAAAACAAGACTTTGAAAAGCATGAAGTTCATAGTGACCCTGTAGAGGCATGCAGATGAGTCCTGCCAAACTGAAAAGGAAAAGGAAGGAGAGGCATCGCAGGAGAGGGGAATAAGAAAAAAGATTGTATTTGTGGCAGCAGGCTTAAAGTATGCATGTATTTTGTACTTTTTTTTTTTTCCAGGTATCTGTTTAATTTTCGGGGTGTAGCTGCAAGTTTCCGGTTCAAGCACCTCTTCCTGTGTGGTTCACTTGTTTTCCATGTTGGCAATGAGTGGATAGAGTTCTTCTATCCACAGCTGAAGCCATGGGTTCACTATGTCCCGGTGAAAACAGATCTCTCAAATGTTCAGTAAGTAACTATCCTTCAGTTGAGTCTCGAAGGACCCTACAGTTGGCCGCAGTGTCCAGCCATTTGAGGCGTTTACGCTTGATGTTTTCTAGTAACTACTTTAGTCCTGCTTATTTGGTTTATGCATATTATAAAGTGATAGATACCTACCCACGCAAGGTGTAAGTGGGATTGAATTCAAAAGAGTGCTTTAATGCTGCTTCCAGTGTAATATTCAGACATTATAAGGTAAAAAGGGCTCCAGTCTCCCAAAGATCAAAGATAGGGCTATTTCATCCTGCTATGTTATCAGGTGGAATTTCAGCTATAACATGAAACTGGGCCAAGGAAAGCTCTCATGATGGGAAGGTACTGGAAGAGATACAGAGAAGGCCAAATATATGAGTCCCGTTCCCTCTTCTGGGGCCAGCCTCCATAATTTGGAGGCAGAGTCTGCACATGGTAATGCATGCCTGTGACCCCATCACTTGTGAGGCTGAGGCAAGAAGATTATTTGAGGTTAAGGTCAGCCTGAACTATACAGCGAGACCCTGTCTCACAAAAACAAAACAAACAAAAAGAATCTGGAGACAAATGGAAACGTTTTTTTCACTCAAGTTTTAGTATATCACTGAACATTTCTATTTTTTCTCAGATATGTCCAAAATCTATAATTGTGAGACAAGGTCTTGCTAAGTTGCCCAGGCTGGGCTCAAACTTGAACTCCTTCTGTCTTGACCCCCGTAGTACTAGGATTGCAGGCATGTGTCGCCATGCCCCCTGGCCTACGCTGTTTGTTTATTTTTCTGGCCTAAGCTTTTGTTGTTACTTTTTCCTACAATCATCCTAGTATCTTTACCTTAAAAGAATAACTTACTGTCCACATGACTAAAGATAATCAGTGGCCTTTTTGACTTAGTATTAGTTTAAAGTACATTTGAGAGTCTAATAATTCTTTTCATTTTAGGGAACTATTGCAATTTGTGAAAGCAAATGATGATATAGCTCAAGAAATTGCTGAAAGGTAAGCTCTGTTCATTTACCCTTTTTGTTTTACTTGGTCCCTCCCTCTCCCTTGCCTTTCTGTTTTTGTGTTTGGAAACAGGGTCTGCTGTCTACTTCAGGCTAGCCTTGAACTCACTATGTAGCCCAGGCTGGCCTCAAACTTGTGTGAGTCCTGCTTCCTCAACCTCCCAAGTGCTGGGATTACAGGTGTGCACCACTGTACCCAGTTTACCATTCCCATTTTGCCCTAGCTAAAGTTACCTGAATATTGTTACCATGTTAATATTTATACATTAGTCTCCTGACAGATAATTCAGAAATAAAACTACCTGGGGAGGACTGGGGAGATAGCTCAGTGGCTTAAACACCCGCCTGGCAAGCCCAAGGTCCTAGTTTGATCCCTAGTACTACAAAAAAAAAAAACCAAAAAACTACCTGAAGAAAAATATGTACACATTCATATATATATCCCAAGCTATGTAAAAGTACACTGGAATTTTGAGGTAATTAAGTACTTTTGATGATCATTGGGTAGTAATCTGTTCTGTTTTTAAGGGAAGAAATACTAAGTCCTATTTCTAAATGATGATATAGAGCTAAGGGTCAAATGAGTCAATTGACTGTTAAATACTCTGAATAGGGCTTGGTGTAACTCAGCTGACTGAAATGTAAGACATTATTTATTATTAATAAATTCTATGCTTTAAGATATTCCTGCTAATCTTTCCTCTAGGGGAAGCCAATTTATTATAAACCACTTGCAGATGGATGATGTCACCTGTTACTGGGAGAACCTCTTGACCGAATACTCTAAATTCCTGTCCTATAATGTGACAAGAAGGAAAGGCTATGATCGCATTATTCCCAGAATGTTAAAGACTGAACTGTAGCAGTCATAGGACCAGAGTCCTCTGTGGCACAGCAGATCTCAGCTCTCCTGTGGTGAAAAGCTTCCTGTGAGCATGGCACCTGTACCTTGAACACCTTTGATTAAGCCAAATATCTGGTTTTCTTCATGCTACACCCACAACAAGCCTTGAGAACGCTCTAAATGTGTGTGATACTCAAGATAAGAAGCAACCCGACTTGTGCTGAATAAGGACCAGAAATCATGAGGTGTGGATCTTGAACTGGATTTTACCTTTATTTTCTAATGATAAATCACAGCTTGTGCCTCGGATCAGCTACGTGTAGATGCTCATCACTGTGAAATGAAGCTTGTCCATGCGGTGATGCCTGTGTCCCATCCCTGGTATCCAGTACCACTCAGCTTCACAATTCTTAAGTTTTTCTAGGTTGCATCTCTATTCCTTTATGTTAATGTAGAAATCCTATAGGATTTAAAAAAAAAAAACCTGGGCCTCGTTTCCTGAAAGGTTTAAGGAAGCAGTAGCTGTTTCACACAATGGTGTAAGAGCTGTCTTTGCAAAAGCGTAAACTGTGGTACTCTGGTTTCTATAATGCCACCTGGAGAAGGTCAATTGCATGAGTAATTATTGCAATTGGATTTCAAGTTCCTATTCTGTGCCTTTACTCCCATCATTTTATTGTCTCTCTGAAGGACAGAAAAAAGAAGAAAAAACAAATACTTGTTAATTTAGGAAGTGGTCTTGGCTCTTTAGGAGAAGTCTTCCTAAAAGACCAACTCTTCCTTACCCTTTGTGAATTGTTTTTTTTTTTTTTGGTGTACCAGGGATTGAACTCAGGACCCTGTGCTTGTCAGGCAAGTGCTTATTCTACTGAGCTATCTCCCTGGGGCCCCCTTTATACATCTTAATGTCTTCTCTTATTGGAGAAACCGGGCTGTGCCAGTATAGTGCAAGGATCACAAGGTTAGTCTTTCTGTGTAAACACATCATTTAGTTTGTAATTTAGAGCATTCAGCATTTACGTTAATGTAGATATATTTGTCTTAGTGGTTGATTCCTTTTTTCCCCTTCCCCCCCTTTTTTGAAAATGACATTTGGCTGGTAGTTTGCTCTCTCAGGTGTTCTAATAGTAGAAAAGTGAACAAACATGTTTAGATTAAAACTCTAGTCTGATGACTTAGAATCGTTTTTGTCTGTTAGCAACATCTGTACAGAAAAATTGACTGTTTTCCTTTGTTCGTTTGTTTTGGCAGAACTGGGGATTGAACTCAGGCCCTTGTGCTTGCCAGGCAAGTACTTACTCTACTGAGCCATCTCCCTGGCCTTTTTTTTTTTTTTTTTTTGGCTCTAGAGAGTTGTTCAGTGTTAATAGGTTTCAAAGTTGGTAACTATAAGATTCAGTCACATGAAATCAGATGTTTCATATGTCAGAAATTTGTTTGGCTTTTTATATCTAAGGATTTTAGAGATATTGAACATCAGCAGTCAGATAATTGCATGCAATATGGCAGATATTCAAAGTTGGTTTTTCTGCTTAAGTACTAACAGTTTACATGAATCATATCTTTGGGTACCGTAAGTGTAGTAAAAGGCAGTCCAGTTTTCTCAGTTAGGCTATAGTTTCATTTTCACACATAAGGCACCATGAAGTATAATCCTTTTCTCCATATTTTAATTTTCCGTTCACTAAAATAGGGACAAAATTTGCTTTCCATTAGGAGCTGAAGCTTAATTTCCCTGGGATTGTTCTCTATTTTGTTTCAGGTTGCAGATTAAATATTACCTTCTGTCTGAATCTTTTCTTTCATTCTATACAATTAGGGGCTACTATGATGCCCTGCTTGTGCTGGTATTATGATAGTACACTGTACTTATATGACAGATTCTTCTATTCTGTGAGTTTAGTGATGGGTAGGAATCATTCATTACTCATCTTGATGTATTATTTTCCAACGTAGTGCCTCACACTAAGTAAATACCTATGGATGGATGGAATAAGATGGGATGGGATGGGATGAGATCGGATGGATGGGATGGGATGGGATGGATGGATGGATTGATGGATGGATGGATGGATGGATGGTTTAACGGGATCTTTGTAGATTTTCTTGCCATTGACTCTAATGGGAAACTGGATATTCAGTGTAAATCCTCACTTGCTGTTTAAAGAGTCAATCAGGAAACTTTGTCTTTAAATATGACAGAAGTTGCTCAAATTATATGCTTATTTATTTACCTCAGTGTGGATGGTGTTGGTATGTAATATGTAAAGTGTATATTTTTGAAAATACTTTGTATCTCTACAACTTTTGAAGGGTTTTGTCATTATTAATACTTCCTTAATCCCAAACTTACCCTTTCTTCCTCAAAAATTCCTTCTACTAATGGAAAAGGTTTCTATTGCATATAATACAACCAAATATATTACTGTGTATGTAGCAAGGGATGTATTTTGTGAACTTGGCAGAGAGAAGGAATCTGTTGTTCCTCCAAGAAAACTCACTATGCAAGAAGCAGCTCTTGAGGTGTATAAGCAGAACTCACAGGGCTGGGCTGCAGTAGTGGTTCTAAACACAATGTGATAAATTGTTCCTAATGCATTTACTCTACTGGCAAAATACATGTCCTAAGGATGAGAGAGGGGCCAGGGAGATGGCTCAATGGAATAAGCACTTCCCTGGCAAGTGCAAGGGTCTGAGTTCAATCTCTGGTTCCACAAAAAAAAAAAAAAAAGATGAGAGAACTATGCTGTATGTGTCATATATTGGTCCAATTAAATCCAAAAATATCAGACCACTGAAGGGGAGAAATCATCCCTATTGGTAAAAGAAGGTAAGACCTAATGGCTTACGAAAATAGCAAATGTGCATGGGTGACAGGAGTCTGAGGCTAAAGCCAGGAGTGGTGGTGTGCACCTATAATCCCAGACTTCAGAAGGCTGAGGCAAGAGGATCACCATGAGTTTGAGCCTAGCCTGAGCTGCACAGTTCAAGACCAATTACACTACATATTGAGACTGCTCAAAAGATAAAAACGAAAAGTGTTTCTTGAGGTTCTAAGTGGGATTACAAAGGAGTCTTCATTAACTCAGAAGGACAAGGCAGCTACAGACTCAGTGAAATATGCCTGTTAATATGAAGATGAACTCACCTACTCTAAGACTAGAGAGTCCTGGAGATATATGAATTATATGCAAGTAATTTCACAGTATCTGCCTAATCTCCACCCTGCCCAATGGTAAATCCACCTCTATCCCCGAATCGTTCTAATGTCTTCTTACACACATTAGGCACTTAGTTTTTTTCTTCATGGGAGCTAGACAGGCATTCTTGGGCTTTATGGCCCTGGGATCTTGTTTTGGTACCCACTTAAAACTAATACTGGATAGTGTAAACTAGAAGCGATTTTCTGAATTTTAAAAAATTGTTACTTAATAGTACTGAAAATTGTACCTAGAGCTTTTGCACTCTACATCCCCAGGCCTCCCCATCCCTCCTGTCTCAGCCGCTCAGAATGCTGGGATTACAGGTGTGTACCACACATCTGACGACTCAACTGGTAGATCCTGGAGGTAAGACGCAAATATACGTGGCTTCTAACCTCGACTATTGAGCAGTAAATTATGCTGCGAAATCGTAAGTGCTGTGATAGACACACTAGTCGGGTTCTGCTGTGGGCTTTATCTATACAAGTCCCAGAATTGTGTACTGTGTTAAGTCGTGATTTGAAATTATAACAAACAGGAATACAGTTAAAAGGAGTAGTTAAGAATAGGAAACGTGGGTTACATTACACAAACAGTTAAGAAAACTGAACGTGTATGTTTTAATGAAAATTCGACTTTGAAACACTTTAGCAAAAGGCTTATTCAGTAGTGACAAGTCATTGCTAGGCTACCAGGTACTTCATAGAAATCCCGTCTTCTGAAAAACGGTAGACATCTAAAATACGAGTAACATCCATTTTGTGAACAATATCCAAAGCTGATTTAAAAAAAAAAAAGCGTTCTCCAAATTCTGGACCCATTCTCTTCCCCGGAGGCTTCTACAGGGTTGGACCAGTTTTGCGCAAATACTTTCTTTCCGTACATTTGCATCAAATACAGCATTTTCTTTTTCCACATGGAATTTCAAGCTACATCTTCAGCACACTAATTTACTCGACCCTGTGACCAATTCAGGCAGCGAGGAATCTGCCCAGACGCTGCTTCCTCAGGTCCCAGAGAGCCCGAATACATCAGAGGAAGGCGTGTCCCGGACGCACTTCCGGGGGCGGGCCGCCCCAGCCGTCCTTGAGCTTTGGCCATGACTGGGGCGGGACTTCCTGTCCTGTGTGCGGGGCAGGCGCTGTGCGGGCTGCAAGGACACCAGTCGCTGGGCGGTGGGTTCGCCCGCAGATTAGCTGGGCCCCGGGCGTGTGTGCGGCACTCCACGCGTGTCAGTCCAAATCGCGAGGGAGCCATGGCGGGGCCGCCGCCGGCGCCGCGAAGCCGCCTCCTCGGGACGCTGGCTCCTTTTCCCCGGGTCTTCGCCGCCGGAGCCGTGGCTGAGGACTCGGACGCCGACGGGAAGACTCCGAAGCTGCCTTACTACATCCCAGAGCCCCGTCCCACGCAGTCGGGGTGGGACCGCCTCCGGGAGCTGTTTGTCAGAGAGTAAACGCACCCAGGGTCCGCGGGGGGCATCCCGGGCGGGGACTCGCGGGGGGGGGGGCGGCTTTTGCCCGAGTTTGGGCTTCTGGTGTTAGCGCCCACCTTGTACCGTACATTGCCATTCGCTGGTTAGTTGACAGGCAGGTGTTTGAATGGTGAAGATAAGACTGGAAACCAGAGTTCTTAGGGATGCCTAAGGAATAATCCTTGGGAGATTCGGGCTCGTGTATTACAGATGAGAAAAGTTGGCTTGAGCTAGGAATTGTCTAGAAGTCCACCACAGTGCATTTGGTTTTTCAGGTCCCTCCCAAACTGGTGTTTTGTGACCAGTGATTTCCTGCTTGCCAAAACAAAGATTGAGGAAGGCAGACATAGTTAACAATTTTTGATTATGTCCAATAAGCAATTATAAGTAACAGCAACTATTATCTATTTTCAGGATTGAGATAAAATCCAAGGTGGCGTACATATTAAGCAAAGGATTCTAACAGAGCTACACCCGTTTCTCATTTTATAGAAGAAAGTTAAACTTTAAAGATAATAAATGAGAATCCTTTAAAGTGAATGACTTTAGTAAAAAGTTAGAATGCTTAATTCCTTCATTTATTAACTACTATTGAAAAGTTTGCCTTTTTTATAAATTAGTTTGCGGTACTATGCTGGTGTGAAGTTGTTACAGTTGAGTGGACCATAATAGTCTAGGTTCCAATTGCAAGAACCTAGGTTCGCTCACCCATAACACAAACCAGCCACCAAAAATGGGCATGGTCTTGCATATCTGTAATCCCGGTATTGAGAGGGCTTAGACAGGAGGATCACTACAAGTCCAGGCTGTGTAGTGAGACCTGTACCAAATACATAAAATTATTTTAAAAGGTATAGGTTCTTGTGTACAGCAAGGAAAGAATTGCCAAGCATACATCTTGTAGTAAGTGAGGTTTATTGAATAGATAGGAGAAAGAAGAACTGAGGATGCGGACCTCTCTAAGCCCGTGCTTCCAGTTAGGGTCAGACACTGCTGACTCCAGTCCTGCCCATGTTTTTCACTGGTGTCAGAACTGATGGTATGCCATGCTGGCATCGTGACATCCTAAAGCTTAACCATAGTTAATCACCAGAGTGGTGCTGTATCCCCGGCCTAATGAAGGGAAAGGAGTGGCTTGTTCAATTTCCCTGCTTCTGACTGTATCAAAGTTTTATAGTGGTACCAAGAAGAGCAGGGGAGCTGGCAGGCTTATATTTAATCATTCTTACTTTGGTTTCATCATCTTTGTTTTAAAGCTAATAAAGGAGTGGCACATGCCTATAAGCCCAGCTCCTCAGGAGGCAGAGGCAGGAGAATCCTGAAATTCCAGGCCCCCTGGCATCTTAATGACCCTACCTCAAAAAATAGAAAGGGCTGGGGATGTTTTACAGCACTGGACCATTTTTCTTGGGTTCCCAGGATCACTACCACCACCAGCAGCCATGGAAAGATCTGAAGGCAGACAGATTTGTGAAAGAGCCTGTGTAACGTAGAATAACAGAAGAGGGTTATTTGGTTGATTTAGTAAACCCCAGATTACTTGAGCTGAAAGGAATTTGAAAGAAGCTCGTACAACTTTCATGCCCCCCTCTGTGGTGAGCTGAGGAGACCAAGATTCTGTGAATTGTGACCTGGCTGTGGGTGGGAGCCAGAACCAGACTCCAACCCCAGTTTCTTAAATCTAGATTTGCTCTGCTACTCTGCCCTGCTGTTTTATATGCCATTCAGTAGCATTTTAGACCAACCATGTAACTTTTTAGAAGCTGTCTTCTCACAGTGATAAAACACAGGGCCAGGTGAGGTAGCACTCGCCTACTGTAGTCCCAGCACTTGGAGGCTGAGGTGGAAGGATCACGTGGAGTTCAAGGCTATCTGCATAGTATGATCCTGTTTCAAAAAACAAAAATAAAAATAAAAGAAATGTAGATTAAGTATTATCTCTATTGTAGAAGTTTTCAGAGGCTAAAAGAAACAATACTTGGGTATCTCCTGGCTTGTTAAACTTTACATTTTTTCTTTTCTGAGTTATGATATAGATCAGTTTTTACATAAACCTTATTCACTGTAAAAGATAAAATATAAAGTTTCCAGTATGGCTTTTTCTCTTTTGAGGTAGGGTCTCACTGTGTATCTCAGGCTAACCTTGAATTCATGTGTATTCCAGGCTGGCCTTTAACTTCTGGTGATCCTCCTGCCTCAGCTTCCCGAGTGCTGGTATTACAGGTGTGTGCCCTCACACCAGTGGCAGTTTTCTCATTGACCTTAATATAAAACAGTGTTCTAAGAGATTTTATTTAATATTTTCTCTGTAGATATAGAAACTAAAAGGTCCCCTGGCACTGGAGATATACTCAGAATGCTTTCCTAGCATGTGCAAGGGCCTAAATATAGCCCCAGCACCACAGAACAAAACCAAAAGAACTCACCAATATCTCAGATTTAGTTATTGACAAGTAAAATTAGTTAAATACTTGCACAATCTCTGAAGAAAGCAAGTTAGGTAACATTTAGTAGTTTACTTACTTAGGAAAGCCATTATTTATAGTAATTTAATACTCAGAAAACTTGCCAGGCATGGTGACCTACACCTGTAATCCAAGAATGATGGTACACCCTTATGATCCTAGCTGCAGGGGAGGCAGAGACAAGATGATCATAAATTAAGGCCCACCCTGGGCAGATTAGATCCTATCTCAAAATAGAATGGGCTGGGAATGTAGTTTAGTGCTCCTTGGATCCAATTCCCAGTACTGTAAAAATCAGTCAATTATAAAGTTACCTATTTGTTAGGGAGGATATCTTGGAAGCTCAATTAGCAGTTCTAGTTTCTTTTTTTATTTTTTTGAGTTTTTGAGACATAATCTTAGGGGGCTGGGGAGAATAAGTGCTTGCCTGGCAATAAGTAGAATAAGTGCTTGTCTGGCAAGCACAAGGGCCTGAGTTCAGTCCCCAGTTCTGCCATAAAAAAGCAAATGAGACAGAATCTTACCATGTGGCCCAGACTGCCCTAAAATGTGAGGAATCTTTCTGCCTCAGCCTTCCGAGTGCTGGAATTACAGGCATGCACCACCACATGTGTCAACAGTTCTCATTTCTTGTGCATTTGAGAGTGACAAATTGATAGAAGTGGTAGTTTGATTGGTTGACCTGTATTACTGCATAATGAACTTTCAGAGTGATTATTGGTAAATAGGATTTTGATGTTTTATAATCTGTTTTCATTCTTGCATACATTATGCTAACCTTTCACTAATTTGTATGATTTGTTTAACATTCGAAAACAGAATATTTCTTATTAAATCCACAGATTCTTTCTGCTTCTAGAGTTGCAATATAGTTGTAATAACCATCAAAATAAAAGTGTATTTATTTGCATAGGTAGTACTAGGAATTGACTATAAGGCTTTTGAGCTACATCCGAGCTTCCCTCCCCCCTCAAGTTTGAAGACAGGGTCGCCTAAGTTACCCAGGCTGGGCTTGGACTTTTGATCTTCCTGCTTTGGCCTTCTAGAGTACTGGCTGTACAGGTGTGTGCCACCATAACTGACTTTAAAAGCACCTAAAACAAAACCTTCCAATATAACATGAATCTAGGGAAATGTATGTGAGGATACTTACTAATGATTTCCTTTTTGCTTACTTGTAAAGTTTCACAAACTGAACATAGCTGTGTAACCCCCTCCATCAGTTGTTAGCACCAAGTATCACGAAAGCTCCTTTGCCCTCTGATTCAGAATTCTTTCCTAGGGGTGTCTTGCTTTTGGATAAGTTTTACGCTACTTTTAATGTAGCAGCGCTGTTTAATTTGTTGAAGAATGCAGTTCTACTCATAAGGTAAAAGGTAGTATTAACATTTGGAATAATTCTGAACATACTGCTTTTGGATAATGTCCCAACAACATGGTGTTTTTGATGTTTCAGTGAGCAGCAGAGAATTTCAGAGGAGCTTGACGACATCTGTAAGGCAGCAGTTTCAGCAGGCATCATCGGCTGGGTGTATGGGGGAGTGCCAGCTTTTATTCATGCTAAGCAGCGCTACATAGAGCAGAGCCAAGCAGAGGTTTATCATAACCAATTTGATGCCGTGGTAAGTACCGATGGTCTGTCTTGGTTACTTTTCTCTTGTTGTTGGGAGAAAATACCCAACACCCAAAATTAAGGTAGGAAAGGTTTATTTAGCACATAGTTAGTGGAAGTTTCAGTCTATGCTTGGCTGGCGCCAAAGCAGAGTGACACATGGCAGAGGGCAGCAGTTCATGGCGGCAGAAAACAGCAAAGAGCAAAAGGAGGGGCAGCGGCTGTGGCAGCTAACATGCCCCCCTCTCTCTCCTCATATTTGTATGCATATTATCTGCCCCATGGCATACGTAGCACTCACACCCATAATTCCCGCATTGGATCAGGAACTAAATCATGAACTCTAGAAGCAGCCCTGGCGACTGCATTCAGGTTCTGGGGGGCAACTGGACACAAACCATAACATGGTCTAAGGGTGTTATCAAAGTGCACACTGTCTCCACAATTACACATAATTATTTAGTTAGGTTGTGGTTTGAAAGAATTGTAGGAAGTCCAAGTCTATGTTTAATAACAACAGAAGAACTAATGCTAACTAATGCACAGGTCGCCAGACAATTATCTGCAAAGCAGGCATGTGTGTAGCTCACTACCATGGCTATAAGGACGAAAAGTTAACTCCAGCCGTAGTACTGTTATCCGCAGACCTTATGTAAATTTACTAGTGCTTCTACTTACCTCATTTATTTTAAAATATATTAAACAAATTTCTTTCTTTGCCCTAAGATCTAATAGTAAATTACATGTTGAATTTGCCTGTCAGGACTCTTTAGTCTCCAACAGTTTCTCTGTCTTTGTCTTTTCTGAGCTTGACAGTTTTGATTATGATTTGATGATTTCTTAGAAAATTCTTTCTTTGGCAGGTATATCTTAGAATTGACATTGTGTACTTATTACATCAGAAGCACACATAATGTGCCTATTATTTTATTGCTGATATTTTATTTATTTTTTAATGTATTTAGTACAGAGTCTACAGGGTCTAACTACACAGACTGGACTCATAGTGATCCTTCCTGATTTTCCGCCTCCCAAGCACTGGCATTGCAGGCGCGCACCACCAGGCCATCTCATTTGCTGACTCAGGGTGCCCCAGGGCAGGGCCAGCATGGCAGTATTTACTTGGACACTTGGCTAAGGTGACATCTGCCAGATGTATCTTCTATAAAATTGCTACTTTTTCCCTTTATAAAGAAAAGTATTTTATGAGTTATTATTAGAATCTTTGAAATTATGCAAGTATCTTGTTTTTCATATTTCAGCATGAAATTACGATTCTGGCTTAAAGTAGTTATTACTGTGGTGGTTGCGAATGGTCATTTTCTAGTTCTGTCATTCTCCATTTTTTGGCTGGTATTCACTTCCAAGAAAGTGTTCTTCCTCCACCCTACATCAATCTGTGTATCCATGTATTTTTCTCTTTTCTTTTTATTTTTTAAAAAAAGACTCTGCATTTATACAGGGTCTTGCTACACAGCTTGGACTTGTAGTGATCCTCTTGTTTTCAGCCTCCTCAGTGCTGGGATTACAGGTGTGTGCCACCATGCCCAGGCTTGGTCACCAGCTCAGCGTGCCCTGGGTTGGGACCGTGCGGGCATGTGGTGCCGGAGATCAAGCCCTGGTCCCTGTGCTTGCCTAAGCAGGGGCTTAGTCCACTGAGCTGTCTTGCTGCCCCTTTTGTATCCACCTGTTTATAGCCATGATCCACATTAGAGATCATTCTGAGGACTGTGCTGTTAAGACACTGTTGTCAGTGTATGAGTATAACATAGTATCTTCATGAGCTAGAACTGCTCCAATGCCACAAGACAACACAGTCGTAGTACATTGTGTCTGTGGCCTTTTTTTCTTTTGTGTGTGTGGTGGTTGGGGGACACTGGGCTATATTTCCAGCCTTTTGTACTTTTTATTTTGAGACAGTGTCACTAGGTTGTGCCCAGGTTGGACTGGAATTTATGATCTTCCTGCCTCAGCCTGTCACAGTGCTGGGATCACAGGCATGTTCCACCATGTGTGTCTTGGTCTTGAAGCCTTCCTATGTAGTACAAAACTGTGTTTATAATTTCTTTATATTATATAGACTTAGGTTTCTTGTTTCATTCTATAGGCCTGTAATCCGTTGTCATTTATTTTTTTCCCAAATTGCCCTGCGTTTGGATCAAGAAAGCCATTTCAGGCTAGCTCCTGTGTCCCTGAGATGTGTCTTCATTCTCTTGCCTTTGCTTTGGGTATAGTAACATGTTCCTGGTTTGTCTTTTGCTCTTCCTGTGCTGGTCCTGAAATTAGCCATTTCTCAAAAGACCTCAACTTTCTTTCAGTGGAGACTGGTAATTAGAAGCCAGGATCTGAGTTTTATGTGTACACATTTCTACTAGGGTGGCATTGTTTCTAGACCCTAGGCAGACAGAATTATGGTGTGTGTGTGTGTGTGTGTGTGTGTGTGTGTGTGTGTATGTATTTGTATGCAGCTTACATGCTATTCACACACATCTGTGTTAGTGTCGATTTTTTAAAAGCTGTGAGTGCACACAGATACCTCAGAGAAGTTTTGACTTGCTCAAGGCCATACAGTAGTTAAGATACCACAGAGTTTCTTGCATATCTTTGCAAATTCAGACTTTACCCTCTGTTCTTGTATCTGATCTGGTCTGCGACGGCTCAGCGAAGATGGGCAGTGCGGTTGCAATATTCCTTCGGATTCTGACTTTTTTCCTTAAACTCTGGGTGATGTTGGTGATAAACTTTCTTCTTTAGTGAAAACTGTAAGACCTTCCTGAAAACCATGTTGTAAAGATAAAATGAGGTACTGTGTGAAAACATTTCAAGCATAAAAAATTGCCCTACATATCTTTGCTTTCTCTGTGCTGCATATCTGTGCTGCTTTAATCTAGTGTTTATTCAGTAGATGGCTTTTGGTTTTCTTTTCCCTAGCATTGTTTAAGCCACATAAATTGTCTTGAAGTAGTTGATAGATCACTTGGTTGACAGTGGCTGTTCTTAGTTCCTTTAAATAGGATATGCGTGAGACTTTTGCTTCATCCTCAATACTTAAAGATGGCATTTCTAGAGATTCTCGATTGTTCTTTCCTGTATTGGTGTACCTGACTAGCTTATATGGAGATTACTGCATACAGTTCTGTGATGAAGGGAGTGTCGGGGTGTCCTGGGACCTCACAGCACTTTTGTTCACCGCAGCAACGCGCACACCGCGCTGCTACGCGAGGCTTCCTTCGGTACGGCTGGCGCTGGAGTTGGAGAACTGCGGTATTTGTGACGATATTTAAGTAAGTGCTGAATTGTGAAACAGGGTCTTGATTCTCTTTTAGAATTGTATCTTTTGAGCAGGAGGGGTGTTTTCTGTGGTCCCATCTTGTTTTATGGTGGTACTGGGGACTGATCCCAAGACCTTCACACTGAGCTGTATCCCCAGCCCCTTTTACTTTTATTGGTACAGAGTCTTACTTTGTCACCAAATTGTACAAGCTAGGCTTAAATTTGAAGTCCTCCTGCCTCAGGCTCCCAGAGCACAGGGTTTATAGGTATGGCAACCTATACGCAGATGAACAGGTGGGATTATAAAAATAATACAGGGAAAGTGATTCATGATGCCTTTCTCTTTGTTTCTTTTTTTCCATTTGGGCTTTTTGGGGGAGTAGATTTTTGTTTGTTGAGACATCATCTCAATATGTAGTTCAGGATGAACTCATTGATCCTCCTGCCTCAGCCTCCCAAGTACTGAGATTATAGGTGTGTACCCGTGCCCAATCATAATGTCTTTTCCTTAGGAACTTCTGTCTATCTGGGTGAAAGGCTGATCCAGGAGTAGTTTCATATATAGGATAGAGATCTACCCACTAGGATCAACATAGATAGAAGAGTGAGTTCTAACTAAAAGAAATTCTGCAGAACCTTTCTCTGTGTTTCTAAATGGATACTTAGTCCAGAGATGTGATCATTCTTTGATTTCTCTTTAGCAGAAACTCTGCCTCAGAAGCCCTATGGTCCATTAGCAATCTAGAACACATGGCAGGGCCTAGATTAGGACAGGGATTCCAACTGCAGTCTCTTGAAAACCTATCATCTCAGTGAAAATAACAATCAGGAAGGGAAGTGGAATGTGTTTTGAATGATCTATTTTCCTTTTTCTCAATTCTCAGCTCAGTGAACACAGGACTAACTGTATATCGAAATAAAAACGCCCTGAGCCACTTTGTTGTGGCAGGAGGTAAGATGTCTTTGTTCTTGTTTACCTTTTTCGGTCTCATATGGTTTAGAAAATACGTAAGGACTAAATAAGGATTGTGAAATTCCTTGGGTGAATTCTCATTACATCTCGTGCAGCATCCACAACTGTGTTCATGGGCAGCTTTGTATGTAGGCCATTGTGTGCTCAGCGAATAAAGCAGGCAAGATCCTCACTTTCACTGAATTTTAAAATCTAATGAAAATGGGAAGAAATAGGTTTTCAAGATAGAAAATAACAAATCATGGCACAAGGAACCTAAGGTTGGCAGATTGGCCCCAGATGGTCTTTTTCAGGAAGTGATGTCATAAGTTGCCACCTGAAGAATAGAAGGAGCTTGTATTGTCTACAGAACAGTGGCCTAAGTAGCAAGAGCAGGAGGGCAAGGTCCAGAGGAAGCAGGTTAAGCAGTGTGTGTTGGTGCCTGCATATATTCCCAGGTCTCTGAGAAGCCGAGGCAGAAGGATTGCAGGTCTTGATCCCAACCTGAGGAGCTTAGTGATTTAGCTGGACCATGTCCCCAAATAAAGTAAAGGCCTGGGGATGTAGCTCAATGTGAAGACCTGTACCACAGAACAACAACAGTAACAAAAGGGCAGGTTCATTTGATTCTGGTCTAGTGAAGGGAAGAATAGTTTGAGAAGTGATTAGTGACACGTAGCAAGGAACCAGATGTTTTTCACAGTAATCTTTGGATTTTATTTTTAAGCCTTCTTCCTCTACTATAGACATTTTTTTGTCCTCAAAGATATCATTTACTATATTTTGCATATACTCAGAATCTTTCTAGATATGCATAAATATAGAAGCACTACATGAAAAACCTTATAGATATATAGAAGCTGACATTTTACTTTTCATGGCCATCATAAGACAATAAAAATGTTGTCTCTAGCACGTGCATTACCAAATTTTCTCTAGTAGTCTGCATATCTTACAGTATCACATATTCATGCATATGGCAGTTGGAAATAAGAGAATGCCTTTTTGGTTTTCTATAGTAGGTTTTAGAAGTCCTCAACCTATGAAAGTAGCACAAGAAAAATCTTCATGTGAAACCTCAGAGTAGTCTCTTTACAGTCTATATTACATTTAAGAAAAAAGTCAAGATATTTGCTTTGTTCTATTTATTTCTTTGAGGGATGGGGAAGAGATTTAAAAAAAAAAAAAAAAAAAAAAAAAAAAGTTCTCTATTTCAAAGCTTTCCCAAAGTGGGGATTCATTTTTGTGACACATGAGCATGTGAACAGTGTTCTCATAGCTTTTATGACAATCTAAGTTCAGATACATATGTTTTCAGAAATCCAGTATATTTATCTGGACACTTGTTCTTGTTTACGTGTGAAAGAAAGGAACCAGCACTTTGGCTTCAAAAGCAAATTTATAATTACAAATCTAACTTGTCTTTGATAGGGGACCATTCAGCTATGATGGCCTTGATCATTATATCTAAGGAAACTGGAATTAAGGGACTGCTGGTTCAAGAACTATGCCTCCAATAAGGGAAGGGGGGAAGAATCCTAAGTCCACACACCAAGTTCAGAACAAAACATCAACAAATCTCATTCTTTCAACACCGATGAATAAAGTAAATGAAAGAAGCAAGAATTACATGAATGTAAAAAAGTGCATAGAAAACTCAGAATGCTTTTCATTAGTGTTGTCACTTACATTACCATAAAATGCTTGTAAGGAAAATAATCATGTAAAACAAAAGGGTACTTACATTGTTCAGAAGTTTTTGAGAGAGCTGGGCAGGACAGTGCACTCCTGTAATCCCAACATGGGGAGGCTGAGGCAGGGGGATCACCATGAGCTCAAGGCCAGCCTAACTGGCTCAGTGAGGAGAGCGTGCAAATGACATATGCCCGGAGCACTTGGGATGCTGACATGGATCACTGAGTTCCAGGCCAGCCTGCACTACACAGCCAAGACCCTGTCTCAAAAAAGAATGATCAAGAAAGAAATGAAGATCACCTGCCCTGATTTAAATTTAATCACCTGTCCTAAAACAGATTACTCCACAAGTTCAGTATCAATGCTATGCCTTGAAACATCAAAGCAGAAAAGAAAATTATACAAAGCCAGAAATTCCATCAATACACCTAGACAGATGTTTGCTTGTAGTTTTTTGTATCCAAAACTTCTTCCCACACATCGCACAGATGCCTTTCTTGTAGGTGCAGCCCTGGCAGTAATGAGAACCGGCTAATGCACAGAACTTTTACAAATTCTGCAAGTGGAGAACTTATTCTTTCCATAGGGATTGAATCTTGCCTTTTTTGAAGTCAACACTTTATTTTTGTTCAAGTTTTCTTCCACCGCTTTCTGTGTTTTTTTTCTTTTTTTTTGGTCTTTTTGAGACAGGGTCTCACTATGCAGTTCAGGCTGGCCTTAAGCTCACTTTATAGCTCAGGCTGGTCTCAAACTCACAACAATCCTCCTGCCTCAGCCTCCCAAGTGCTGGGATTACAGGTCTGCGCCACCACGCCCAGCTTCTGTGGTATTTCTTGCACCATCTTTCCATGTGTCTGGTGTAATAACAGTACCAAGTTTCTTTTCACATTTTTCGCACACCATCCTCGCACCCACTCGTCCCTCAGCTGCTGAAGCTCCAGTAATTTGAAAAATCAACACAGAAGGCAGACATCTTATTTTAAATGAGCATTACAAGTAGAAAACCCAGTTGGGCCTGGTGGCACAAGTGTATAATCTCAGCATGTGGGAAGCTGAGGCAGAATCATCCCCAGTTGGACACCAGCCTGGACTCGATAGTGAGTTCAAGGCCAGCATGAACTACATAGCAAGAGCATCTCAAAAACAAAAACAACCAGCAAAAAACAAAAATCAAAGCATTAAGAATAAAAGCAAAGCTGCTGAAGGAAAGGGAATGAAGTTAGTTGCTGTGTACATGCAAATATCCACTAACTCATACACATTCCCTTACAGATTCAAACAAGCCAGATGTGTACATCTGGGAGACTTAGGCAGGAGGATCACAAGTTCAAGGAGTTTGAACTACATAGCAGGGCCCTGTCTCAGAAGGAGTAAAGAAAAAGAAAAACATGCATGTGACACATGTGTACCTGTGTTCTCATACCTTAAGCCTAACTTTTAAAGTTTTTTCTTTGGAAATAATTTAAATTTTTTAAAACTTGGAAAATCAGAATACTATAGGGAACACTATACCTTTTGGAACAGCTAGACCATACCATTTAAAATTTCTGAATAGGGGGATTTTATAGGCTCAAATGTCCAAGCCAAAGCAATCCTAAGTAAAAAGAGCCAGGCTGGCAGCTTTATAACACCTGTTTTCAAATTAGACTCTAAAACCATAGTAACAAAACCAGCATGGTACTGGCACCAAAACAGATGCATGGACCAGTCAACAGAGGAGAGGACACTGCAACAAACCACACAAATACAGCCGTCAGATTCTAACAAAGGAGCCAAAAATGTAAGTTCGAAAAAGCCTCTGAGTGGATGTTGCTGGAAACTGGGCATCTATTTGTAGAGGACTAAAATTAAATCCCTCTCTCCCTGAATAAAGTCCACTTCAAAATGGCTCAGAGACCTATTAAGACCTGAGGATGGGCTGGCGAAATACCTCAGTGAACTAAGTGCTTGCTTTGGCAAGCAAAGGGAGCAGGGTTCGATCCCCAGTCCTATGCGCCTTGCTCGGCCCACCCCCAGGGCTCCCAGAGCTGTGACATGATGTTGCATGCTGGTAATCTCAGTGCTGGAGAGGCTGAAAACAGGAGGATCACTTAAGGCCGAGCTGCATAGTGAGACCCTACACCAAATCATAAATGGGGGAAAAAAAATACCTGAGGCTCTGAAATTGCTGAGGGAAACAAGGGGAACTTAAAGCCAATAGATGTGGGCAACTCCTTGAGGAGGACTCCAGTAGAGAAGGGTTACATCACGTTGCAGTAGAAAAGGGGCTGCATCACTGGGCTTTATCAAATTTAAAACATTCTTCACAGTAAGGAAAACAGATAATAGCGAACACAGCCTATAGAATGGCAAAAAAAGTCTTGGCCAGCTACAAGTCTGACAAAGAATTATCATCTAGAACATATAATTTTTTTTTTTTTTTTTTTTTTTTTTTTGCGGAACCAGGGATTGAACTCAGGCCCTTGCGCTTGCCAGGGAAGCACTTATTCTACTGAGCCATCCCCCCCACTCCTATATTAATTTTTTATTAGTACATATTTGCAGTACACATTCATTGTGGAGAGTTGGTATGTGTACAAAAACACTTCTTAATTCTTTTTGCTTCCCCTAACCTCTCCTCCTCCTTTTATCTCTACATTCCTTTCCCATTTACAAGATCTGTCTCACTGGTTTCTCTTATCCATTTTTCTTTCTTGAGACAGGGTAGTTCAGACTGGCTTTTAGTTTACCATAGCCCAGGCTGGTCTTGAACTTGCAGTGATTCTATGAGAAACTGCAATATTTAAGTTTGTGTGTCTGATATATCTCACTTAACATGTGGTTGCATGGTGTATCCATTTTCCTACAAATAATTGAAGTTTTTCCTTCTTTATGCTGGAGTACTACTCCACTATGTGAATATACCACATGTTCTGTACCCATTCCATCTGTTGATAGACATGTAATGGCTGTAATCCAAGGACTTGAGAGGCAGAGGCAGGAGAATTTCCACAGGTTCAAGTTCAGCCTGAACTACATAGTGATACATGGCGAGACCCTATCTCCATAAAAAGAGAAGAAAAAGTCTGTATCTATGGCATTTTTGCTGCCTGATTTTTAGAAAACAAATCTAATTGCAAAATAGTATTATGGTTAAGCTTCCGATTTTTTTTAAGTAGGATTCTTTTTTATTGATTAATTTACTAGTACATATTTGCAGAACATAGTGATTCCATCCTGTGGGGAGATGGTGCATGTACATGGCCAAGATTCTTAGTTGCCTGGTTTGTACTCAGACCAGGAGGTCTTGCAAAACATAAAAACACCTTTTTCTTCAGGGCTCAGTATCAAATTTGTCCCATTTTCTGACCTGCAACCCAGGGGTGAGTCATTAGTGATTATCACAGGGGAGTTACCTTCAGTCCATACTTAAACTTCTAAAACAAAAGGAAAGTCTTGAAAGCAGCAAGAAAACAGTTTCCCATATAGAAGAACACCCAGTAAGATTAACAGCTGGCTTCTTAGCCAGAAATTGGTAGAATGACTCTTCATGAGCAGAACAAAACAGGCTATGAACCAAGAATTCTGTATCCAGAAATGAGGGCAAACTAAAGGTAGTTCCAGATAAACAAAGACAGATTTCATTGTTTGCAAAGGTGCCTTAGAAAAATACTAGTGAAAGGTAGTTCCTAGGCACAGACACTTGGTGATGCAGGAATAGGGCAGTTAATGGACAAAAGGGGGAAGGAAGAAGTTTGTTGGAATAAGAGAAGGACACCAGATGGTCACCTGGGAAATGGAAGTGCTAGAGGTGGCGTGTTGGTTATTAGCAAAGACTTCATGACATACCTCATTTCTTTCATCCTTTTCCCTCTTCGTTACATATCGTATAAAACAATTACAACATGTGTTAAATTTTAACATGCACATATTACATATGACAATAGTAATACAAAGGTGGGAGAGGAATGGAGTTCTGCTGGAACAAGATAAGAAAAGCAACTTTTAATATTACAAAGGTTAAAAAGGAATTTAAAAAGATACATAGAAAGCAACAGCAAAATGGCAGGCCTAAAAAATCCAGTCATGTACACAATATCATTAAATATGGCAGATTAAACACTTGCTGGTTTTCCCTTTCAATACTTTAAATATTTCTCTCCACTCTTACTGCAAGTGGATTCTGAAGGGGAGTCTGATGTTCTTATCTTTGCTCTTCTGGCAGCAGCAAGTCCACACTCCGCTGGCTTCTGCCGTATTTTTTTCCCTGGTATTTTTTGTCTTTGGTTATATGTAGTTTGAAAATGCTCTGCCTGTGTGTTACTTGGGTGAACATTTATGCTGCTTGGTTCCCTCTCTCTGTCCTTTCCTGTCTCTATCTCTCCCTTTTCTTTCTTTCTTTTTTTACCATGGAACATGTATTTTCCATCAAGTATTGAGATACTAAACTCTTAAGTCCATACAGAATATGAAGAAGAAAATTTTTTTTTTTCTTAAAAAACTAGGAATGAATCTCCCTTTTCTTAAAATGTAGTTAGTATAGGGTCTTTAAGGTCTCAGTATACAGATCATAGTGATTCTCCTGTCTTCAGCCTCCCAAGCACTAGGATTACAGGTGCGTATCACCATGCCCAGAATCTGTCACCATCTCAAGTTGGCAGCAGGGGTGGGGCCAGCACAGCACACAAGGGACCGAACCCCACTCCCTGTGCCTACGTAAGGAGGCACTGTAGTCTGCTAAGCTATCTGGCTGGTCCTTGTCTCTTTTAGAAATCATTCATTCATTCATTTATTTGGTACAGGGCCTCGATACATAGTTTGGACTTATAGTGACCCTCTTTTCTCAGCCTCCCCAGCTCTGAGATTATAGGCATGCGCCACTAAACCCAGTTTCTATGGTGGCAAGGCGTACCCAGGGTTCCAGGGCTGGCAATATATGAGGTACCAGGGATCAAATCTGGATCTTTGTGCTTGCCAGGCAGGCACTTAGGCCACTGAGCTATCTTCCCAATCCCAACCTTAATTTCAAAAAAATTTTTCTTTAAATTTTTTTTCTCCTTTTTTTTTTTTTTTAAAGAAATGTATTTGGTACAGGGTCTCACTATCCATCACTATGAGTGATCCTCCTGTTGCAGCCCCCCTAGTGCTGGGATTGTAGGCGTGCACTACCATACCCAGTCTTGGTGGCATGTGGTACTGAGGATCGAACCTGTGTCCTTGCACTTGCCTAGGCAGGTGCTTAGATCACTGAGCTATCTCCACTTTGACAAAGTTTTGCTATAAGGTTCAGCCTGGCCTTGAACTTGCAGTATAGCCCAGGTGTGCCTCATACTCGAGATCCTCTTGCCTCTGCTTCCTAAAATGTTCAGATTAGAGGCATGTGCCATCATTAAAGCTTCTGTTTACTTTTGTATTGCACCTTGGGAAGTTGTCCGCCATTCCTGATTATCTTCCTTTTCCTCTTCCTCATTCTACTCTTTTCTTGTTGTTTTTCTGATATGAAAGTTTCTGTTGGTACATCTTCAAGGACTGGGGAGATAGCTCAGTGGCGTTAAGTGCCTGCCTGGCAAGCTCGAGGTCCTGAGTTTGATCCCTGGTACCCTCCCAATAAAAAAAAAAAAAAGATCTGATACATCTTCAGACTTAAAGATTCTTCTCTCAGCTGTGTGTCCTGTCTACTACTGAGCCCATCAAAGATGTTCTTTATTATTGTTACACTGTCTTTGATCATTAGCATTTCTTTTTAAAATTTTCCATCTCTGCCTACACTGTCCATGCATTCTTATGTGCTGGGTTATCCAAAAAACCCTTAGCACATTAATCATGGCTCTAAATTTTGTCCTGGTAATTCCTATACCTCTGCCATATCTGAGTCTGGTTCTGGTAGTCTATCTCTTCAAATGCATATTTGGCTTTTAGTTTGCCTTATAATTTCTTCTCGATAGCTGGACATGATGTGCTAAATGGAAGGGATTCTGGCAAGCAGACTCAGTACATGGTGGCCAGGTGTGCAGAGGAAAGGTCTTCTGGAGTCCTGTGATGTCTCAGTCTTAGTGAGCCTTTTGCAGGTGCTTCTCAGCCTTTTCCTCAGGTGGGACGCAATGGTGAAAGTGGGCTGCATCTGGCGATTTCCCTTCTGCATGGAAGCCTAGAGCTCGTTAGGGTTGACTTTTTCCCTAGTTGAGGGAGTCTCGGTAGGTTTGGCATATAAAATTGCTTGGCAGTTGCCCTTGCTCAGAACACATGCTCTGGCATAATTCAGAATGTGTGAGGAGACCTTCACTATGAAAAGTTAGTAGAGCTCCTGGACATAAAAACCAGCAAGTTATGGGAGCCTCTGAGTCAGTGGCCCCTGAGCTCTTATCTCTCCAACTTCCCTTCAACAAGCTGCCAGCAACCTTCTGTTTATAGATCAGGTTTTCATACTTGGTACTGGTTCCTACTGCTCCATCTGTATCTGTTTCATTGTAAGAACAGTTATAATTGTTTATATTCATCTGTCTCCCCAGTTTTGAGGGTAGCAGTGAACCCTAAGACTACCCTTCTCTAATAGAGCTAAGGAAAGTTACTGGGTGTTGAGCTTGTTCAGCTTTTTACTTACTAGGGTAGATTGAAAAATTCAAAGCTTATATCTAGACCACAAACTAGGAGTCTCTCCTGTCCTTGTTAACCTGGGTCTTGGCAAGCTGATAAGAAAGCCCATGTGCTGTAGGATTCCCTTTCTGGTGTCACATCCAGGCTCTGGTGTGCATGACGAACTCTCGCTTTAGCCCTGCCTTCTGCCCACCCATCTAGCTGTCTTGCACTAGTTTTAGACATCCTTGAGTATCTGCTTTGGCCTTCCCAGTAAGCTTTGTATGTGTAGTATGCCCTCTTACACTTTTTAGGGCATGTTATCTGACCAACGTGAGAAGACTTATTCTCTATGTGTCCACTGTAATTGCAAAGGACAATTTGGAAATGAAATTAAGAAAATTCTATTTCAAATAGCACCCTTTCTACCTCAAGTAGCATCAAAAAGAATATAATTCTTAAGAATATTTTGTTTTTTTAAAGATTGATTGATTGATTGCTTTGGTGCAGAGTCTCACTTCTTTTTGGAGACCACCTTTTTGGGGACCAATTTACCAGAAATATATACCATAGATTTCTGGCTCTGTCACACTCATTTCAAAGCCAAGTATAGCCAGGGAGATGGCTCAGTGGAATAAGTGCTTCCCTGGCAAGGGCAAGGCCTGAGTTCAATCCCTGGTTCTGAAAAAAAAAAAAATCAAAGCTAAGTATATAAACTTGTAGAAAGAAAATACAGGAATAAATTTTTGTGACCTTTAGTTAAGCAAAAATTTAAATATTTTACAGCCATTTTAAAAAGTTGATAATACTTTGGTTTCTCTTCAGATTGTATAAATTCTTTGCCTTTTAAAAAGTTGATAAATTGGATTTCATCAAAATATTTAAATTTTACATTTCAGAGAAACGCATTACTAAGAAAATAGAACACTAAGCCAGATGGGGAGAAAATTTTGAAAATAAAGACTTGCATCTAGCATGTAGAAGGAACTTGACAATTCAGCAACATGAAGGCTAAAAAGCTTCAATAGAGATTTGCATATAGGAGCTAGTTGAGTGTCCACTAAGCAGATGAGATGTTCAGCATCATTAGACTTAGTGAGGTAGCATTTGTACTCCTGAATGGCTGTGCCAGACAAGCATGGACGGAAATGCAGTGGAACTACATCTTCCTGTGTTGATGTGGAGTGTGAACTGCTGCAGTCACTTTGGAACGGCATTCAGCAGGTACTTAAAAAGTTAAGTGTAATTTAAATTTACATTGCAAACGGTTTTCATAATGTTTTGGTAATGTACAAGGTGCATACATGATATTATACTTACAGACATTATTATAGCAGATGTCTCCAATCAGTGAATGAAGAGAGCGTAGCTGTTTACTTATTGTTTTATACCTGAATTATATCACAGATTCAGTAATTAATATTTTCTACTTTGTCATTTGCCTAGTGGTTGTCCATAGTACTAGAAGCTGACATAATATCTTGTCCAACAACTATTAGTGCAAATCTTGCTTCTCATAGAATTATGCAGAAGCACGGCATATTTATCCTAACGGTACTGTTTATGCACACACATCATGATTCTTCCTTTGTATACCCCTTTTTTTGTCTAGACCTGTCAAAGATGGGCACTCCATTGTCATTAAACCAATTTAGGTGCCTGAACTTGGCGACACAATCCAACACAGTCTAGCATTCCACAATAATAGTGAGTTATCTGAAGAAGTTGTTGACTATAGTCATTTACAGCTCAACCTATTATTATGGCCCTGTGTTATATCCTCATTTTTATCCTTTTCTGATGGATGGTTAAGACCAAGATGGAGCAAGACCTATATACCAATAGATGTAGCTTTTGTTTTTGATGAGGTCAGTGACGTCCCCTCAGGGTTTATCTTGTAATCCTGTACCTTACTCTGTAGATCCTTTGTCTGTGTCATCCATGTGAATGAGTCATGGCCAATGCTTGACCAGTTTGCTCTCTGTGAGAACATGAGAGAAAGTTTTCTCCATGTGACTCTCCCCAGGCACACTATAGATTATCAATTTCTTTCCTCTGTGGCTCCATAATCTCCTTCCTCAGAAGATTTGGGGTACAACTGAGTGTCATAATGTTACAGTACAAGTTCACCTATGTCCTGAGTGAAAGGCTAGGGCCAAAATGTTGGCTGGTCTTGCGGCTCTTCTATTTCTCCAATTTCGGTCTGTGAACTTAGGTTGTTAACCATCCAGAAGAAAAGCTGATTAGTATCCTGCAGCATATGCTGTTCAGTTTGCCCTAACTATCTGACTCAATTCTTTTTAGTTGTTCTTGTATATTTCTATTTGTAATTCTTCTTTTGACTTCTTATACTAGGGAGACTATACGATATTTGCACATGTGTGTCTGGTTTATTTCACTTACAAGTATATGTTCAGGTGGCATCCACTTCAATATAAATGCTTCAAGTTTATCATTCTTAATAGCTGAATAATATTCCATTATATAGAAATACCACATGTTTTTCAACCATTCCTCATGTGACAGACATCTTGGTTGTTTCCAAGATTTTGCTGTCACAAATTGTGCTGCTATAAACATGGGTACACATATATCCCTATGATATAATGTTTTCAGTTCCTCTGGGAAAATTCCCAGTAGAGAGATAGCCGGCTTGAATGGAATTTCCAGTCCTACTCTTTGGAGGAGTCTCCACAACGGTTGTACCAGTCTACATTCCCACCAACAGTGGAGAAGTGTTCCCTTTTCCCCACAACCTCTCCAACATGTGTTGTTGGTTGATTTCCTTGTGATAGCCATTCTTTCTGGAGTGAGATGGTATCTCAGTGTTTTTATTTGCATTTCACGGATGACTAGCGATGTGGAGCATTTTTTCATATATTTATTTGCTCTTTAATTTTGTCCTCTGAGAAGTGTATATTCATCTCAGATGCCCGTTTCTGAATTGGGTCTTTAATCTGAGGGCCCTGTTATATCTTAGTTCTTTATATATTTTAGACAGCAGACCTTTGTCTGAGTGCTTATTATTAAGGATTTTTTCCAAATTTCTGGACTGTCTTTTCACTTTGTTGACAATTTCTTTTGACATGCAGAAACTCCTCAAGAAGAGTTGATCCCAGTTGTTGATTCTTTCAAGTGTTTCCCGTGTGAATATATGTTTGTTTATGACCTCTTTACCTACCCCTATGTCTTCAAGAGTTCCTCCTACTTTCTCTTCCAGGAGATTGAGTGTTTCTGTTTTAATGTTTAGATCTTTAATCTGTTTTGATTTTAGCTTAGTGCATGGTGATAGAGCTGGGTCAAGTTTTAGTTTTCAGCATGTAGAAAGCCAGTTTTTCCAGCACTATGTGTTAAAGAGGCGATCTTTCCTCCAGTAAGCTTGTTTGGTCTCTTTGTTGAAGATCAGATGGCTGAGTGTGATCGTAGATGCATCTGCGTCTTCTAATCTATTCCATTGATCTTCAGGTCAATTTCGTTGCCAATACCATGTTGATTTTATCACAGTGGCTTTGTAGTATAATTTCAAGTTAGGAATTGTTATGCCTCCTGCCTTGTCTATTGGCCAAGATTGCCTTTGCTAATCTAGGTCTTTTGTGGTTCCAAATAAATTTTAGGGACGATTTCTCTAGGTCTGGGAGGTATGTGGGTGGCAGTTTGATATGGATTGCATTAAATCTGTGCAGCAATTTTGGGAGTATGGCCATCTTCACAATGTTGGTTCTTCCTATCCAGGAGCATGGAATATCTTTCCATTTTGTGAAATCCTCTATAATCTCTTTTCTTAGGGTGTTGTAATTTTCTGTGAAAAGATCTTTGACTTCCTTGGTTAAGTGAATTCCAAGGTATTTCATTTTTCTGCGGTGCTATTGTAAAAGGTGTTTCTATTGTTTCCCTTTCAATGTGCTTGTTGTCTGTGTAGAAGAATGTTATTGACTTTTGAGTATTGACTTTGTATCCTGCTATGCTACTGATTTGTGTATCAGTTCTAGTAGTTTCTTGGTGGAATTTTTTGGGTCTTCCAAGTAAAGTTTTCATGTCATCTCCAAATAGTGATAATTTAACTTCTTCTTTACCTATTCTTACTCCTTTTATTTCTCCTTCTTTTTTAATGGCTATTGCTAATGATTCCAAAACTATATTGAATAGGAGAGGTGATAGAGGACATCCTTGTTTTGTATCTGATTTAAGAGTAAAAGATTTCAGTTTTTCCCTGTTTAGGATATTAGCTTTTGGGTTGTCATAGATGGCTTTTATCAGGTTAAGGTAGAGTTCATCTATTCCAATTTTCTGTAGGATTTTGAACATGAATGAGTGTTGGACTTTATCAAAAGCTTTCTCTGCATCAATTGAGATGATCATGTGGTTTTTAGATTTCATGTAGATCATCCTGCATTTGAATGAACTTTGTGGTGTGCAAATTATACCTCAAAAACTCTAAAATTACATTGACACAGGAAGGGGAAAATCAATGCTTCAGAAAGAAATAAGCAAGGGTGTGTGTGTGTGTGTGTGTGTGTGTGTGTGTGTAGTTTTCTCATGTATTTGGTGGTCTCACAGCTCATAGCCTGGACTCATACTGATCTCCTGTTTTCAGCCTCTCCTCCACTGGTGTTCCAGGTGTGTGCCCTGCCAGGCTTTAGTTGCTGGCTCAGTGTGTTCAGGGGTGGGGCTGGCACAGTATAGACAGTATTTTAAAAGGTTGCTTGAAAGATTAGTATATCAGTAAAGTATAAATACAGAAATAGCGTTTTTCTCCCAAAAATTCTTTGAAAAATAGTTACTTGTCTAAGAGTAATATAAATGAATGTAAATAAATTTAGTTAAGTATACAACTTCTATGAAGTAAATTATAAATTATAAAAGAATGATAAAAACAGGGATACAGTTTATGGAAAACTCAGTATTATCCTACTTTGAAGGCAATTCAAATCAAAACTAGATTTTCCTAGGAAAAGAATTTGATATTGTTTAAAGCCTATCTAAAATGCTGACCCCATGAGCCAAACATTTTCATAACCAATGAAGGGATCTTACAACTGCCAGAAGCTAAAATGCATGTGAAATTATGTTAATTCAAACACTGGGGTATTGACAGATCTGTAGGATAGACTTCAAAGATCAAGAGCAAAACCAAGAATTGGCAGCTACAGGATGAAACAGTAACTAGCTGGAAAATTACAACCATATCAAATACAACAATGTAAGACTAGGGGAACTGGGGAGATAGCTTGGTAGAATAAACGCTTCCCCGGCAAGCGCAAGGGCCTGAGTTCAATCTCCGGTTCTGCCTCTCCTTCAGAACAAAAAAGGAAAAGACTGAGAACAACGTAAGACTAATTAAAGTGCTTATGTTAAAAAAAAAAAAAATCTACAAAATACAAATAGAAAAATGTAAATAAGATTTCTGAGTGGGAAGACATTAAATGTGTGTATGAATGTATATTATATATCTTTTTCAAACAAAAATTGAGCTATATATGAAATCATTAAGCTTAGCCTCAAAAATTTTATCGATGTCATAAATACTACAGAAGACATTAAATGTATGCATTAAGTGTGATATGTGCAGGTAATCAGTAAAAGTCCTGTGAGGCTGGGTCTCGAGGTGTGTGCCTGAAAGAGTCTGAGACAGTAGGATTTCAAGTACAATGCCAGTTGGGCAACTTACATCCTGTCTCAAAAAAGGAGAGAGTGCTGGCTGGAATATGGTTTGGGGCAGACCAATGGCCTAGCTTGTACAAAGCCCAGTGTTCAACAATGCTATTTTTCTTTTTTTAAAAAAGCTGGCCAGATAGCTCAGCAGACTAAAGCGCATGCTTAGGCAGAGTATAGGGGCTGGGGTTTGGTTCTCTGCATGCAGTAGCCTGCCCTGCCCTGCCCTGCCCTTGGGGCACACTGAGGCTGCGAATGAGACTGGGCTGGTGGTGCTCCTGTTATCCCAGCGCTTGGGAGGCTGAAAACAGGAGAATCACTACAAGTCCAGTCTGTATAGTGAGACCCTGTAGACCCTGTGCTAAAAACATAATATAACTTTCTGAGTAGATTAAAGGTGATTTTTGTTCTTGTTAATTTAAAAAAAAATTTAAACAAATATATAACATTTAAAGAAAAATACTCGGAATTTTATTGATTGATTGGTTTTCTTTTTCGAATATTGTTCTTTAAAAAGTGTTGCCCCTGGGATAGCATTGGTTGCATAGTGCACAACATGAGAATGAATGAGGAGGGTTAAGTAGTCTCCGTGGAAAGGAAGAGGTGCGCCCCCTGTCCAGCCACCAGGTGGCACTGTAGGCCAAGTCCTGTCCTGCAGACCTGCTCCAGAGCCGCAGTGTAATAGCGCAGGCGGGGTGAGGTGGGGGAAGGCATAAATAATTGGGTCTGTCAAGGTTGGTTTTTGTTGTTTGGGGGCAGGAGGCATGAAAGAGTGAAAGAAACCACAAATTTTTAAGGAGAAGTGGAGAAAAATAAAGCAGAGTGAGCAGACTGGCTCTTTAGAAAGGGAGAAAGCCAGGCTGTGGTGATGTACTGCTCACTTAGGAGAGCTGTGTATTTTAAGTGGAATTCTAGTATTTACAGATGACTTAATACTGCCTTTTCTTTTCAAATAGCTGTCACAGGAGGTGTTTTCAGAATAAATTTAGGCATGCGTGGCCTGGTGGCTGGTGGTATAATTGGAGCCTTGTTGGGGTAAGTGTTAGCATGGTGTGAGTTCAAACTGGTGCCTTTATTAATACCTTGCCAATTAGAAATACCATTCTCTGGCCATACACACTTGTAACCCCAGCACTCTGAGGCTGAGGCAGGAGGATCACTAGTCTGAGCCCTCTGAAAGTTTAGTGAGATCCTGCCTCAATAAAAGCTAAGGGGCTGAGGGTGTTGGTGTAGTAGTGCTACACTCCCAGTGCTTCAAACATTTTTTTGTTTTCTTTTGTTTCACTTCCAAAGAACAAATTTAAACCAGAGAGCCTATGAAAGACCTTTACTCTTACATTGGCAGTAGTTTTGGCTGCCTGGTTGTAATTCTATTCTAGTTATTTATTTGACTCATAATTACCATAATAAATATATTGATCCAATATAACATTCTTAAGATAGGGTCCACATTTAAAACTACTCATTGACAATAATGCCCCGGATGTGCCACAGTTATTTTTGAATGTCCCCTCATGATTACCTTGAGGGAATGACAGCGTAGCAGATGCTGTGTGCGTATTGCTTGAAGAGCCACATTACATCATCCATTACAAGTAACGCTTGAGTATTTGTGATATAATTCAGCTATAAAAAATAAGTATATAGCTACACTCTCTTCATTCACTGATTAGAGTCATCTGCTATATTAATGTCTGTAAATATAATATCATGTATGCACCTTGTACGATACCAAAACATGAAAAGTTTGCAGTGTATTAATTTATCGAATCTGTCCTGTTAATTTGTCTTGAAACTGTCTCATTGTTATTTGTTCTTCAATTAAAAAAATAAAAAAATGCTTGAGTGTTTGTTATCTTCACTCTATATTGCTAACAAATCTCCCTGAGTTGAGCAGCTTATAGCAACCCCCATTTATTATCCCACAGCTCTGCAAATCAGAAGTCTGAGTGGTAAGGATGGGTTCTGTGCTCAGGATTCCTTGAGGTTCAAAGTATGGTGCTGATCAGGCTGCTTCTGACCCTGAGGCTGTTGACAAATCCACTTGGTGGGATTCTGGCCTGAGGTCCCTGCTTCCTTGCTGGCTATCAACCAGGTTGGGAGCTCTGTCCCTAGAGGCCACCCATATCACCTGCATGGGGCTTACTATGTTCAAGCCAGCAACAGTATCTGGGACCTTTCCTTCACGTACTTTGAATCTTGTGCTTCCACTCTGCCTAATGAAGCTGGTTTGTGTTATTTGTTTGCTTATTTATTTACTTATTCCTTTGTTTTTTAGGTTTTTGAGGCAGGGTCTCACTGTATACTGCAAGCAGGCTTTCACCTTGCTACACAGCCTAGGGTAGTCTCTTAACTTTCAGTCCTTCTGTGTCATCTTCCTGGTTATAGGTGTCTATCACCATGCCCAGCTAATACATATTTTCTTTATCCACTCTGCTGGTGGACATATGAGTTTCTTCCACTTAGCAAAAATTGTTTTGAAGTGAAACTACTTAAGTGGTAGCCAAAGGGAATTTAATTTATACCAAAGTCAAAAACTGCTTCTCTTTGAGAGGCCAGGAAACAAAGTCTCACGTCACTGTGATTATCACCATCTCAATTAGTTCCTCAGTGTGTAGCTGTTGGCTTTGTAGCTGAGACAATTGTGGTACATCTTGATTTGTAGACTGTTTGGTAGCTCGCCTGCTCTACCCCCATCATCTGTCCCCTAATGAAACATGCCTTCTGCAGTTCCTGTCCCCTGGGAGAACTGGGGCCACTGTGAACTAGTAATCGCATTTCTGTGACAGCTTCCATTTAGACCTGCTTCCTAGAGCTGGTCATCAATGTACATACTTCCTCTGTGCCTTGGTTTGTTTCTCATTGGTGGGTGTTTTTTTTGAACAGTCCATTTCTATATTTTTTGCTTTTTTTTAATTCCAGTTAATGTTAGGAAGTTGAGTGATTGTCTGCTTGTGCCAGGAAGGAGGTTGTTTTATTTTTTTATTCAAAAAAGACTATCAAACATCCTGTGTCTGATGGTGATGTGTTGGCTGTGTGTTGTCACATAGTCCAGGTGTTCACAGTCACAGTGCAAAAGTTTGCTGTCCCTGAGCTTTCCCTCTGCTTTCCCACAGCGCTCCTGTGGGAAGCCTGTTGATGGTGCTTCAGAAGTACTACGGCGAGACAGTTCAGGAGAGAAAGCAGAAGGACCGACAAGCTGTGCATGAGCGGAAGCTGGAAGAGTGGTAAGGAGCTGGGAGAACCAGCTAGCTGCACTGGCCACAAGTGCATGACCAGCTCTAGGAAGCAGATCTAAATGGAAGCCTTCATAGAAATCCGATTACTAGTAGATGCTCTATCACTGGCATGCTCCTGAGCCATGTGCCCCAAGTGCCACTTGGTTCAAAGAAAAGTCTATTTTGACTGAAACCTTTACTCACACTCTTCCTGTCTTTCATTGTATTTAATTAAGAGATACCAGTTTTATTTTTAATGTGGTGAGGATCCTTAGACTTTTTTTAAAAAAGTTAAAATGCTGTAAATGTACTTATTTTTTCTTCGTTGGTACTGGGAATCAAACCCAGGACCTTGCACTTGCCAGGCAAGCACTGTGCCTTTCAGCTATATCCCTAGCCTGTAAATGTACTTGGTTGCATTTCTTTTTCTCTCTTTTGTGCATGAGTTCTTGAGCTTCGTAGGAATTATCTAAAGGGAACGCACACCAAGGGATAAAATTTACTTGTCTTGTGTAAAAAGAGTGCCATCCCCTGTGTCTTAGTAACTTTTTTCATTGCTGAGACAAAATACCCAAGTTAAAGGGGGAAAGATTTCTTCAGCTAACAGTTTGTAGAATTTTCAGTCCATTTTGGCTGGCTCCAAGGCAGCGTAGCACATGGTAGAGGGCAAGAGTTCATGATAGTGGAAGATAGCAAAAAAAACAAGAGGAAGAGATGCCACTTTCTGTCCCTTATATCTTATCCAGAGTACCGGGATTAGGGCATTGCCAAACCACTGATTGAGTAATCCCACCATCACATAGTCTAGATTCAGCCATCTCTAAAAAGCCCCATGACCCCCTGTGGCTTTGAGGGGACATCTGGACAACAATCAATCACACCCTGTCATGCTAACACTCTGCTTCCTGCTGCAGACCAAGAGGAATGAAGCAGACGGAGTGACGGGGGCACCACTGAGGGGCACAGAAACTCTTGTGTGTGTTTTACCTCCTCATTTTCTGGGTGGGAAGGGGCCATGAGACTGAGGCACACTGCAGATTCTAAGTAAGATCGGTGGACCTAGTAGATGCTGCCTGCGTAGGAAGGGTTCTCACAGTCAGCTTCCTGAGGGCGGCTGCTGCTGCTGCTGCTGCTACTGGCTTGGTAACTGGTAGGCAAGCAATCATTTTTTCCATTGTTTTTATTTGAAAGCTTTATTTTTGTTAAACACACATACGCACACAAATTCTTAATTCCCACAGTTCTGCTGTCTGAACTGTAGGAGAAAAAGCACTGATTTTGGAGCCAGTGGATTCTTACAGACTGGGCCTAACTCGCAGCTAGACTGTGAGTTAGTTCTGTGACTATTTCCCTTAACTTCAAGACTTTGGTTTTTTTCAGCTGCTCTGGGGCATAATTTACCACAATGCCCAGTACTTATTTTGATGGTCATAGCGGGCAGTTATCTAGGTTCCAGAATGGAGCTTTTAAAATTCTCAAAACCAGCAAAATTGGTTGTTTTGGAAAATTAAAAGCACAAAATCATCAGCTTATTTCTTATTTCCTAGGTCTTATAGGAAACTTCTTTTTTGATAAGCAAGTTTTGAGAAAGAGGTTAGAAAGGAAAGGAAAATTTCTCTATTGGTCTCTGATGTGGAATGATCTGGAAAATTTTAACATTTTGGAATATATGAACAGATGATAACTACATTCTAATAAAAGTGAGGAAACTACAAAAATTGATCAGTAACTTAGAATTTTAAAAGCTTAAGAATGGGTAAAAGTGATAATTACAGTGGTGCCTTAAATCATGAACTTAACTTTGTTTCGTGGTTCTGGAAGAGATGGCTGCGGTCGTGTTCATCAGTCAGTGCAGAATTCACAAACAAAAACAAAATTGTGCCAAATGCCTCTTTGTGAACTAAAACATTTGTGAACTGAGGTACCAGCATAGAATAATGAAAAGATGTTTGACAAAAGGAAATGATGTTAAAAAGATACAGCTTTTATAGATGTGTGGTGTTTGTATATGTGTGCGATACTTCTAAGGAGAGTTAGTTTAATACCTGAGAGAGTTAGTTTACATACCTTCTGGGCATCTGCCGCTTTACTTGAAAATAATACAGGGAAATCAGAGTTCAAAAATTTTCTTACTTAGCAGAAATACAGAAAAATGATTATAAGGATATGGAAGAAAAAATGGTCAAATCTGGTTGAGTTGCATTGAGAAAAAAGTTATTAGTTGATAATCACTTGAAGAAAGGAAGATACAGTACTAATAGTTGATTTAGAAAAATAAGTGATTTATTGTTATTTAGAAATTAGACTTGAACTCTTTATAAATATACAACTATATTGTTGTCCGTTGTCCTACTTTTCTCTCCCTGGATCATCACTTTTTTTTTTTTAATTTTAGGAAAGGGTCTCACTGCTAGATCAGACTCGCAGTGATCCGCCTGTTTACAGTCTCACAAGAGCTGGGATTATAGGCATGCGCCACCATGCCCAGTCTCAGTTGCCATCTCAGCGTGCCCAGGGATGGGGCTGGCACAGCAGGCCCAGGGATCAAATCCCTGGCCCCTACGCCAGCTTGCAAGCACTTTAATCCACTGAGCTATTTGGCTGATTCTGGATCACCGTTGTTAACAGCTTTTGTCCAGTTTGTATGAAGTCTGGTGAGAATTATCGAGCAGCAGGGTGCTCACATTCCTCCAGTTCAGGGGCAAGAGGGAAGCCTGATTTGGAGACGTACACATAGGCTGTCGACCCCCCTCTGACACTCTGGGGTCTGGGATGCTGGAGTATCTTAGGGATCAGAACTGCTGTCATAACAGTGACCATTTGGGTAACATGGGAATTGTGGTTGGCTTGTGTCTTGATCAACTTTCCATCTCATAATAGCTGAGCAAAAAAAGGCAGAAAGCTTTACTTTGGCTCATGGTTTAAAAGGTTTCAGTCCATGGTCAGCTGGCTCTGGTCCTTTCAGGCCTACGTTGAGGCAGAAACATCAAAGGGAGAGGCATGGCAGCCAGGAAGCAGAAGGAGCGAGCCAGGGAAGAAGGGATGGGACAAAATACACCTTCAAAGCCATACTTTAAGGACCTGCTCTCGACTTAGGTCCTGAACTGAATAGCCAGTTCAGCTAATGAGTTCATGGAAGGCTTACCCATTTGCTTCCCAAAGCCCATCAGTTGGCTCCCAGGTCTTCAACACAGGCTTTTGGGGAACATTTTGGATCCCAGCCACAGCTGCTCATGAATGCTGGTATAGAGCAAGAAAATCATGGTATTTGAAGTGCAGGGAGCAGTGTTTGCTCCTCCATTTGTCAAATGAAACAGGGACAGTAAGACAAATACTGCCTTAAATCTCTCTGTGAACTTTTACTTCTTTGATTACAGGAGAGCCAGGCTGCAGCTCACTGAACTCCTCCCTCAGGAGATCGAAAGTAATTTACAGAAAAATCAATCCCAGGAAGATGCTGAGAAAATTGAAACCCTGCTGAACCTCCCTAGAAACCCTGCACCAGATAAACAGGGCGAGGACTGAGAATGTTCTGGAACTGAATTACCTGGGGGAGTTGCAAGCAGCTGTGTGGCCATGTCTGTGGATGCCAATAGTATGGCATTCCTACATCAGCCTGTGATAGGCATAAGGGCTGGCGCCTGCAGTTGCAGTGATGTTTTTTAAAGAATTTTGGAGAATTGGGCTATTGTACTCTCATTTATCCTTAAATTTAAATCCATACCTAAGTCTGCATTGATCTATTGATCTTTATCCTGAATCTTATAAAAGTTGCTAAAATTTTTCTAAAAGATTAAAGTTGAACTTCACGGATTTTTGTGTTTGCTCATGTAGTTCTTTTAAAGTATTCTGTGGGAATGACCGGGAGGCAGGGAAGGACGAGCAAGGCCAAGAGCGTGGGGGGTCAGGCCCTGGAAGCAGTGAAGGCCTAAACCCGAGGAACAAAGATGATGACTGTCATTTGAACTAAAATACAAATGGAACAAAAAGAAAGTAGGTCAACATCATAACACACCCCAATTTACAAGACACTGATGCTTGAAGTATGGAGGAGGTGTCGGAAAAAATACCACCCTTGCATGCAAGAGTTTGCTGCCTAAGGAGAACACCTTATGGTTTCAACAGTTATTACATGAGATGGATAGCAGAATGAAGTATGCATCAGCCCATCATTGCAATTTTGCTTTCTGCAGCTCTGTTACTATGGTCCAAAAATACTAAATGAAAAATTACAGAAATAAACCATGGATCTTAAATGATAAGCATTTGTGTGTGTGTGTGTGAGGGGGGATATTGGAGATTGAACCCAGAGCTTTGTGCATACTAGTCAAGTGCTTTACCACTGAGCAACACCCTCATTCTCAGTCTCACATGCCTTTCTGAGTAACATGATAGTTCAAGCCATGCTCCTGCATGGGTCCAGTAGCTAAAATCATGGCTTCCAGAGGGAGATCAACTGTACCCAAACTAATCTGACTTTCAACTTGTCTAGTTTCCTCTATCTTTAAGCTCGACCCTTTAAGGGTTAAGGAGATCAAATTGAAACTACCTTGCATCAGACAATCATTGATTTCAGACTAAGTAGTTAAAATTATCAACATGAAAACCATGGGGCCCTAGACCCACTGCTTTGAGCTCAGCTGTTGCCACAACAGAACAAATGAACCATGCAGCCTCAGAGACAGGGCTTTCCTGTGCCGACATGCATGCTAACAGTGGCCCTCATTCTGCTGTCCCTGTCTGTGGTCCACACAACATAGCTGCCAGCTTGAGTGTCGTCAAAGAACAAGCACTCACCAAGCTCTTCGCCAGTCCCTAAAGATAACAGGAGGACAGGACCTCAGTGGTGACTTTTTAATCTAGGGATAGATTTGTGTTGGGTGCTTCATTTTTTTTTAGTGTAGAGTTTTTGTAGCCTTCAAGCCTTGAACACCTAAATTGACTATGGAAAGAAAAAAAATACAAAACTAGCGAGAGGCTTGGAGGGCCGGGGAGATGGCTCAGTGGAATAAGCATTTTCCCTGGCAAGTGCAAGGGCCTGTATTCAATCCCCCCAGTCCTGCAACAAAAATAGATAAATAAATAAATAAATAAAAATTTCTACTCTAAAGAGAGGCTTGGTTAAGTTCCCCCATTCACAAACATTCAAGTTGCAAACTTGCAGATATAAAGGAACCTAGCGTTATGAACAGTCATAGATGCAAACATCTAAAAGCCCAACTTTGTGGTCTGTGCTGGCCTTGCCAATTGAGATGGCATGGTGGTGCATGCCTGTAATCCCAGCTCTTGGGAGGCTGTACACAGGCAGATCACTACGAGTCTGATCTAGTAGTGAGACCCTGAACCCACTGTAGACCCTTCCCTAAAAAAAAAAAAAAAAAATCTGCTTGGCATGAGGATGCAGCTGTCACCATGAATGGGGTTTTGAAGAATTTTTGCCCACAATTCATGAAGTTCATGGATTTAAGATGTGTAAAGTATATGAAAGGTGTTTGGCAACTTAAGACCCTTAGCTAGAAGGAGCTATAACTTGCTGTGTAACACAAGGAGCTTACTAAAATGAAATCTTATGCAATTGAACACTCAGTTAGAAAGTAAAGGGCCAGCAAGATAGCTCAGTGGACCAAAGCACATGCTTAGGCAAGGTTAGGCAAGCACAGGGACTGAGATTTGATCCCTGGCACCACATGTTGCACCACTCCCTCCCCCAGGATCAGCTGAGCCAGCCACAGAGTCCAGGTGTAATGGAACACGGCTGCAATCCCAGTGCTGGGGAGGCTGAAGACAGGAGGATCGCTAGAGTCCAAGCAGCATAGTGAGATCCTGTAACAAACACATTAAAAAAGGAAAAAGAGACAAGAAAGATTTAACTGAAGAATGGGAGAGACTCATAACAGGAAATGGCAAGGGGATTTTCTTGGCTTGATGAGGCATTGGTTGACGCACAGAACTCCAGCATGGAATGATACCCGAAGGTAGCAACAGCCATTCATAGTGTCATCCGGTGACAGAATCATCTGAGAAAAGTGACTATTCAGCCATTACTGGATCATTTCCAAGAGCGTACACAATTGAATAAAAAGCCTTTCTGTCATCAACAGCAGGTGTGGACTAAGTCCTATCTTGCCTTCCGTTCTACTGTTGCTCCTTCGTCCACCATCTCCTACCCTCTTCCCCCTCCAGGTAGCAAAGCTTGTTCATTCACATCATGGCAATCCCCTGTATAACACTTGCTGTACTGTACGGTATCACCATTTTATAGCAACTAAAATAGTTTGTATCATTTGTGTTTGGCTTTATGTTTTATGTTTGTACACATATCAAAGTTTTATTAAAACTCACTGGTCAAACTTATAAAGGAATCTGACTAATGTCTTCCCAGAACAGAACTTGCTCATAAGTTAGGGACTTATCTATAGTGGAAGATCACTCCAAGAGGCCTAGGCAGTCTGTGGGGAGACTGAACGCAATGGAAAAAGCATTACGTATTCTGTATAGTGAAAGTGTGTGTTGTACAGCAAGTTACACTGGCATTTGACACCAACCACAGAAGTGTTGCAACTTGGTAAAACTGAAAATTTATAAGGGAATTGAGGAAGTATTCTCAATATCTTAGTTTTTGCAGCCATCTTAAATCATTGGACAGCTGCATCTATGCAAAATTCACTGTGCATAGCAAAACATGATAAACTTCTCTGATGGGATTTTATCAAAACAGCCATATTGTCTGGAGGTTGCCCTTTCATTTTTAAAAATAAAATATTAATTTTAATGAGAAACAGCATGAGACAGTTTCAAAACAGGTTAGTAGGACAGTTAAATAATAATTAATACATTGCATATTGTCTGTGTAGTAGTTTTTCCACAGTGTAAGATGCAGACATGATATCTTGTCTGAACAATATTACTACAAATTCTTCTCATTGTACTAAGAAAATAGCTATATATCTATCCTATTTTGCAGATACCATGTAATTACCTTTTCATTAAAAAAAAAAGGATAAAATTACACATTGCATCATCAAGATCCACGTACCAGAAAGACTTAAAGATTGAGTGCTGTGCTTGGCAAGTGTCAGCGGCTCACTGCTGCACGTGTTTGAAAGACATTGATAGTGAGAGGCTAAAATGAAATTTCAAGTCTAAAAATGCATTTAGAAAGTCTTGCGACACTTGCAGACAATCCTACAAGCCATCAGGAAATCTACAAGTTTTCTAGCATTGTAGCAGCTGTAAAGGAAAGTTTCAGTAATGATTTTTACAGTTCCTTAAAATGGAGACAACCCAGGGATTCTTCTCCAGATAAGGGCAATTGCTCTTTCCTGCTTCTACTGGTTATGTTTTGGAAAATTGGAAATGAAGCTATTGGAATTTTAAGAAAAGGTTGGCTAGAAAAATAAATTCTATGACCTGTGTGCAGCACTTAAGATAATGAGAAGGGATGAGAAAGAACAGCGCAGCTGGTAGTTCTGAGGATTACGTTACCTGGAATGTAGAATTGTGTGCCAAGTAATTTTAAGTCAGTGAAAGCACCTGTGACTTTTTCTTCCTTTGTTTGGATCATCTTATGTTTACATGCAGCTATTTTCAGTATTGAATTAATCTGATACAAGAAACAGATTAATGAACAACCCAAGTGCTATATTACTCTCAAACCAGACAGGTATGAGCTGAGGTTTGATGAATTATCAGCATGAATACAACAGCAAATATCACATTAATTGTGCAAAGCCATGCCAGATGTAAACTTTAACTTCTCAGTAGACAGCCTTTTTTTTTTTTGGTGGCTGGCTCAGCCTACCCTGAGGGCAGGGCTGGCATGGCGTGTGACGCCAGGGACCTAAGCATGATCCTTGCACTTGCCTAAGCAGGTTCTTTTGACTGCTGAGCTATCTCGTGTCATCAAAAAATAATAGTATCTATTTGAGAGTAGTTACATATTTGTTTATGTGAAGTGTGATACTGTGACATATATTTTGTCTTTGTCCCTGACATATAACTGCTAAAGTCCCTGCAGTTTCCGAAATAACAGTGTTTCTGTGCATGCTAAGCTGAATGATGGCCGGCAGCCTCTGCAGGAGGGGGCTGCTGGCCCAAAAAACCAGAGCAAAGTGAGAGGATAGGCGCTTGCAGTCCTTCCACAACAGCTCTGGTAAAGGGTTCAACCAGAGGTTGAACTGACTATAAAAACCCCGGAAGGGTTTGGAGAGCTTCTGGACAGCTGAAAATGGAGTTTTCTGGAGAATGGCCTTTTCAGAGAGCAGGAGAGCCTGGAAACTTCCTGTTTTCCTCAGACCTAGCCCTATGTACCTGCTCCTCTGTAGCCTTCATTAATATCCTTCCTAACAAGCCAGTAAATGTTTCCCTGAGATCTTTGAGCCACTCAGGCAAACTGATCAAATCCAAGGATGGGCTTGTGGGAATCTACCTTCATCGTGATTGGTCAGAAACAGTAGGAAAACAACTCAAGACTTGTGATTGGCACCTGAGGTGGGGCAGTCTGAAGGGACAGCCCTCAGCCCATGGGATCTGATGTTAGCTCTGGGTAAATACAGTCAGAACTTGAGTTGGATTAGAGAAAATCTATTTCATGTTCACTGCAGAACAAATTACTTGCTTTCTGGTTGGGAGAAATCATATCTCTGGGGGTCACAGGAATCTATGTTGATTGGTGTGAAAGGAGAGGGCGAAAATGATCACCCCAATGGAAATTCATTAAGCTCAATCCTCTGGCACATGAGCATTCCATAATAATAATGAGTACTAGTTAGCTACAAGGATATAGAGGCCTCTGTACCAACATTTTGCCTGTATGGTTTACATATTACTACAATACTCCATAAGATATTTTTTCCTTACTTTATAAATCACTGACCAATTGGCATGTCCCAGGCACAATCTATTCATTGTCCTAGTCACAATCACATCTAGATTAAACCTTTCAACTAGAAATTATAAAACTAGAGATTTGTTTTTCAAAATTAATTTATTCATATCACAGACATATCAAAGTAACAAAAGTAAGATACAACTTTTAAAAAGTAGAACCAACACATTTATCAAATGTAATTAGTAACAATTTATTTGAATCATTGCACTGTTCCTCAGACTTCACTTTGTAATTCTTTTTCAGGTGTTCTTTTGATCACCTCTATAGATTATGAATCTTAGTTCTGTACCGTAGTTGTTGGGTTATTTGGTATTCTTTTCCTTTGCTTTAAGGTCTTTATTTTCTTCAATAATTTAGTGATGAGCAGACTGAAAGTATACCTACATTTCTTCTGCAGAGTAGAATTCTTCCCCTTTAGAGCTCCCAAAACAAAACATTTTAAATACAACCACATTGGAGAAACTTGATCACCCCTTCCTATTCAATGACACACTTTCAAGTAAGAATGTCATTCTCCCAGTATGGTTGGATCTATTTCTAATCCATTAGTTTCAGAAGGCCTTTTCATAAAAAGATTGGGGAATGACACAGGAACAGCAATGGGCTACTTCTTTCTTTTCAATTATCTGCTGATGTCAGAGGACCCAGAAATATGAAAGAGGTCCAAGGAAGTCCTATTGAAGGCCATAATTACTTATTTTTAAAGATAGCTTACTACTCAGTAAAAAACTATCTCACCTTAAATGAGAACTTTCTCATAAATATTTCACAAATGAGGCCAAACTAGCCTCAAGCTGTTTAGAGAGGTTATCAGTCCAATATGAACCACAGACCATGAATATTTATTTACATGCTCCCTTTCCAACTGTATGATAGCAGGGGATGAAAAGGGTCATGTGTGTTTTTTCCCGAGGAAGTTTGTCTTCTATAGTTCATTGAAGAAGGGAAAGAGCACCAGAAAATCTGAGTTCTGGCTCTGTCCTTCATAGGGGCCCTTTTCTTGGGCCTTACTATTTTCTCTTTGAACATAAAGAAGCTTTCCTGTGCAAGTCCAGTCCTCAACGTCACCAGAACTCCTCTACATGCACATAACATCGCACTAGTTTGCTTCTGCAGAGCCACAGGGAAGAGCTTTGTTCTTCAGCATAGGCAGGATCATTCTGGCCATCTGAAGGCATTTCTAGAAGAAGTCAGTGAGTCCTGTAGAAGCAAGTGGGACCTGAGGAAATAATGAATAAATGGGTACTTAAATTTGCAAGAGAGAACACATTAAAATTGTACATATTTTTAAACCTTAAGGCCAAGTATATTCCAAACTTGAAGTCATACCATAGATACCAATTTTGCCAGCTAAAGCATCTGAATGGAGAGTTACAGAATTTAGAACTAGTCTAATTTTCACTACATGAAATACTTAACAAGAAAATGTTCATCATGCACCAACTACCACCAAAGAACAGAACTACTATCCATCAAGGCGCTCTTCTCTATGTGGAGCAAGGCCTGCTCTTCTCAACATTCCTACAGTGTAGGAAATTATATAAAGCAGGGATCATTAAAATAAACCCAATAAGCGCTTGCCTGGCAAGTGCAAGGTCCTGAGTTCAGTCCCCAGTACTGCAAAAAAATAAAAAATAAAAAATAAAATAAAATAAACCCAAATGATGTATTGTGCTATGCAGAAGTTCAGAGGTAGAATGACTTCAGCTTGAAAAAGTGGTCACACAAGGCTTCATGTAGAAGATTTGATTCATGGTTCATTGTTTCAATATGAAGTATCAGTTGACCGGAAGGCTTTTTTTTTCCCTGCAGTACTGGGAGTTGAACGTAGGGAACTTTGTACTAAGCTACATCCCCAGTCTCTTTCTTTTCATTTTTTTATTTTGAGAAGACTCTTGCCAAGTCACTAAGTTGTATGAACTAAGCTCAAGTCTGTGGTCCTCCTGCCCCAGCCTCTGAAAGTGCTGGAATTACAAATGTGTGCCATGCCCTGCTGACCAAAAGGCTTTTAGGACAGAGATAAAATCAGGGGAGTTCTACTTAATCTCAGAACAAAGGGGGAGGAACATCCTGCAAATGGCATCTTGAAAAGTGAGCAGTTATGTTAAAATGAAAACATGACAGGAATTTGAGAGGCTGCTGTGGAACAAGTACAAATGGGTGACCATTGTGACCAGGCAGGAGCTTGCCATGCTGTTTGTGTTTTGGCTGGCTCCTGAGCTCTGTGACGTTGTGCACATCGCCCAACTTTTGGGCAGTTCGAGTTTCTCTCCCATAAAGATAGGTATGGGAAAGAATACCATATATGTTGTAAGATTAAGATGAAACAATGATTTTGCAAAACATATAAAAGTGGTTGTTTTTCATTTTCCTATAAAGGCAATTTAGCAGAGACTCATTTCTTCTACCGGTGTTACCCAAACTTCTGAGTCAAAGTGAGAGTGTTTACAGAGGTTGTAACTACCCCAAGTCTGCGATTAGTCTCAGACTTCAATGTTCATGGTTTTTTTTTTTTTTTTTTTTTTTACGTGAAAACACCAGGGGTTTTTAGGAGAACACTAGGTTGATTTAAGTAAGTGTGACTGTCACCAGTGCCAGTGCTGTATTAGCTCTTTCATTTGAGACAGTAATTATTCTATGGCATGTAGAATAATGTTTTGTAATTAGTCCATTGCATAATAGATAATGAAAAATGTTTCTAATTGCATGTAAAAATGTGTTCATTTGAGATAGTAGTTATTCCATTGCATGCACCGACAGCAAGCCCACTTCTAAGCCTTGGACTCCACACTGCATCTAGTCTGTTCACATGAAGGGCATGGGGGCTGCCACAGGACCAACAGTGGAGAGAAGGCAGGACCCACAGACTGGTGAGAGTAGCTGGAATGAAGAGGGTTAACAGTTTATGACATGACACAACAACTCTATGAAATCTGACTCAGGAACTGGTCAGTAGGATGGGTGTGCCTGTGAAGGACAGAGAGGTCAAAAATGGTGTTACGGTGTTGGTACAAAATGCTGCCAATCTGTGTCCATCGACAGAAGAAATGAATGATCAGAATAAGAAAGTAGCCCGGGAAAATTACTTCAGTGTTTGGCAAAGAGTGAAAGCTGGCTGAGAAGAAGGAACATTTCAAGAGGCAGAATAGCACAGTAAACATAGAGATTGCAAAGGCAAAGTGCACATGGGGAGATGGCAGAACACCAAACATCCTGTATCTGTTTAGAATAAATAGCAAGGAAGTTTTTGAGGTGAGGTGACAGGTAAAAAGGAGCTCAAATTTTATACTCAAAGGAAGATTTTGCCTCATGATAGACACGATGACATGTTCAGAATTGGTTAAGATTTGCTAAAGGAAGCTACCTTCAGACACACTCTTCAGCCTGAGGCCGCTCAGCTTCTGTATAGATAGTCCTTATTTTCAGGCTTGCCTCGTTCCTTCTTGTCTCTCTCCATCTTGAGGCAGACCCTTCAAGATAAGCATGAACAATAAAATTGTTAGCTGAGTTTCCCTTAAATGGTGCCCATAAAGCTCAGCAATTCTTCAGGCTTTGTTACACTTAAAGTAATGATTTTTCACTCTAGGGGTTATTTCCAGCCCACCAACGGTATTTAATAATATATGGAGACGTTTTTTGGTTGCCACATTAGGCAAGGGATGCTCCTGACACCTGAAGAGTAGAAGTCAGGGAAATTGCTAAAGATTCTATAATTCACAGAACAGCTGTAAAGCAAGCTTGGTGACATGTCCCATGCCTGCAATCCCAGAACTAGAGAAGCTGAGGTGGTGGAATCCCAAGTTCAAAGTCAGTCTAGGCTACATAGTGAGACCTTATCTTAAAAAGAACACAGAATTATCCTGCACTTACAGTGCTGAAGACGAGAACCCTGAACTAGAGGGTAGGGACAGAAAGCTCATCCCTAACACTTCAAGTCCCCCAGACTCCTTTAGTGTTTATCCTATCCATGAGATGGATTACTCTGAGCATGCACCGTAGTAACTTTACTGAGCTTTTCTAGTGTGTGTGTGTGTGTGTGTGTGTGTGAGTCTGTGCATGCATCTGTGTGTGCACATTGAAGTTCAGGGAATCAAGAGATTTTGGTCTTATAATATTCTTTGTTCAGTGTACATAATTTCTGCTCTACAAAGAATTGGTGATTGCAGCCATAGTTTCATCATGATTGTGGCTATAGGTCAGACCTAGCAGGTCTTCTTCTATCAAAGAAACTAAAAGTAGGATATATATATATATATATATATATGTTAAAAATTTAAATCTCTAGGGTAAAATATTATAGACATCTTTTCATCAACCACTCCTCATCTTTCATCCAAGAGTGTGCTTTGAAGAACTGAGAGTTGGTGGATGTATTTGTGGCCATGTAGTTCATCAGCTGTTAGTACATCTTTTATTTTCTTTTAGCTCAGGGTCTCACTATGTAGATCAGACTTGTAGTGATCAGCCTGTGTTCAGCCTCCCAAGCCCTGGGAGTATAGGTGCGTGCTGCCACACCATCTCAATCTGCATCTCAGCACGCCCTAGGGGCGGGCCGGCATGGTATGCCTGTATTAGCCCATCTTGTCTTCCTCCAGGAAAATGCTTCTGGCCTCCCTATTCCTGCCATTATGCATTTCCTCAGACTCCAAATCAAAGATTAGAATATTGGCATTGGCCATGTCTTCAAATCAGCTAACAAACCTCAGTGTGCCTGAGAAGATAAGAAGTTAAGCAAAAGTAAAAGGACTAACCTAGAATGCATCTCAGGCAGTGATTTTTTGTCTCTTATTTCCAGTGCCTAGGAGAATGCTAGGCACCTACTACGTGTTCAAGAAATGTTTGTCCACTGAGTGGGCAGAAAGCACAGAGACAAACTGCCATAGATTTACTGCAAAATTGAGAAAAGAATAGGCTGAAACTGAGAGATCCTGAAACATACCAGTGCGATCTGGGCTTGTAGGAGCGGCCGTCGTAAAGATAGAAAGACAGGACTTACTGTTGCAGGCCAGGACTATCAGTGCAATGACAGCAATTGCAGATGTGGCAATCAGGAAACTCATCCATACTGGGAACTTGTTACCACGAGTCTCAGCATTTTGTAGCTGTTCTACGGAGAGAAATGACTAATGTGAGCTGCAGTACGTCTCCTGCTCTTGGCTCCCATCCCATTCATCTCCTGCAGGAGAAATTTTCACTTTTTGCCTGGTCAGCTCACCGGTACACAGCTGCTAGCATTTCTCTCACATATTTTCTTCAGTCAGACACATACTATAGTCAAATGTCAGATACTGGATATGAAAATGACAATTTGAACATTTGCATTTAGTAAGTTGGCATAAAAAGAATCTAAAGAGGTAATTTAAAGGCTTCTTGTCATCTTAACTCATTTTTATAGCCAATAAAGCTAGCAGAGTCACTTGTCATTCCCTTGAAAAATGCATTTGTTTTACCATCTACCCTTAAGATCCTGGGAGGATAGAAAAGGCCCAGCAAGGAACTAATGGTGGATGTGCCTTGGTATTCGGTGGGGTATCATGAAGAGAGCCCTCTAAGCTCCACAGGAAGCACAAGGGAAGTCAGGAAGGGAATTGCATGGTGCTGCCATCCCTCCCTCCTGACGACCTGCAGCAGCTTCGCCATTATTTTTGAGCCCCTTTGAGTTAGCAACAAGAGCTGGAGAGAGGGCAGGATAGAAATTGAAAGGTATTTCAAATCATCCTTTTATGGTTTCTCTGAATGACTTACCCTGTAAGGTGGTTTTTTTTTTTTTTTTTTTTTTTTTTTTTTTTTTTTTTTTTTTTTTTTTTTTTGTGCAGGGTCTCACTACATAGCCCAGACTCACAGTGGTCCTCCTGATTTCTGTCTCCCTGGTGCTCGGATTGCAGGTGTGCGCCACCACACCCAGACTTCATTGCCAGCTCAGTGTGCCTGGAGGTGGGGTTGGCGTGGCATGCAGTGCCAGGGATTGAACCTTGGCCCCTGCACTTACCTAAGCAAGCGCTTAGTCTACTGAGCTACACCACCAGCCCTTGAAATGACTTACCCCTTAATAAATGAAAACAAGAGACAAGAAAAAAAATGTCATAAGACCGTCCTGCTGCAATGGTTACATTTCTAAATTTTGTGTAAAAATATATAATTGTTTATTCCTATTTTTAATTTTTTTATTCTTTTATCTTTTTATTCCTCATATTCTGTAGGGACTTAAAGTTTAACATATCAATATTTGATGGAAAATACCTATTCCATGTTAAGTCTAAGATACTTGATATTCAGATAGATAGTGACGTTAAGCTCAGCTGCCTATTTTTTTTTTTTTTTTTTTTTTTTTTTTTTTTTTTTTTTTTTTTTTTTTTTTTTTTTTTTTTTTTTTTTTTTTTTTTGTCTTTTTGAGACAGGGTCTCACTATGCAGTTCAAGGTGGCCTTAAGCTCACTTTGTAGCTCAGGCTGGTCTCGAACTCACAACAATCCTGCTGCCTCAGCCTCCCGAGTGCTGGGATTACAGGCCTGCGCCACCACGCCCGGCTTTCAGCTGCCTATATTGGACAGTAATAATAATAATCTTCTTTTCTGACAGTTAACAACTTAAGTTTACAGACCAAAAATTAGAGATAAAAAAGGGCTGCAAGAACAGCCAACATTTTGGCTGTAGCCTTTCAAGGTCAGTAAGGACTCAGGACATAGAAAAACCTGTACTGTAACGTGTAACTCACTTATGTCCCAAATTTTCTGATCAAGGAGATTATGGGGCCACAGAAGAAAATGATCAATGATGCAGAGTGTGCCTAAGGAGAGTCACATGGAGAGAAAACAGTATTTCAGGCTTTCTCAAAGGGCAAATTGGTCAAGCAATGGCCGTGACTCATCCACATGGCTGACACTGACAAAGCATCTACAAACTGCAGTACAGAGTTTCAGGGTAAGTCCTGAGGGGATTTGACTGACCTTGCCAGATAAAAAAATTACATATCTTGTTATATAGGTCTTGCTTTATCTTGGTCTTAACCATCCAGCAGAAAAGCATAAAACCAAAGCATACAAAGTAAAGCCATGTTAATATGCTGAGCTATAAAAGGCTCAAGTCAACATTGCCAGTCTTACAGAAAACCCACTACTATTATAGACTTCTGAACTATATTGTAATATTTTGATGAATTCACACACCTAAAATATTTATTTATTTATTTATTTATTTATTTATTTATTTATTTATTTATTTATTTTGCGGAGCCGGGGATTGAACTCAGGCCCTTGTGCCTGCCAGGGAAGCACTTATTCCACTGAGCCATCTCCCTGACTCCTCTAAAATATTTAAATGACAATGGAATACCATCTCTGACAAAACTAAACAAAAAAGGGGATACAAATGAAGGACCATTTCGTATCTGTATATGCAAAATAGGATAGATATAAGTTACTTTCTCTTAATTCAATGAATAGAAAGATTTGTACTAATGGTATTTTTGGGCAGAATATTGTGTCTACATCTTGTACTATGAATAACCACTAAGAAGACAATAATATGCAATGCATTAATTATTGAAACTGTCCTACTAATCAGTTTTGAAACTCGTTATTTGTTTCTCAATAAAATTGTTAAAAAAAATGACTTAACCTTTAAACATGTACTAATTAACTGTTTTTCCTTTCCTGGGTACCAAGCCTTATGGGTACATCTTTAGTTTATTGGACTTTTCATCAGCAGCTGACTCCTACAACTCCCTATCCTTCTGTTTCAGCTTTTTACACTTAGTTTTCTTCCTAGGTTTTGTTTTACTTGCCCTTTAAATATTGAGTTCTAATGTCCTGTCTGTGGCTCAGTCCTCCCAGGTGATCTTATCTAGATCCAAGGCTTGAAATGCCATGAGATTTCTAAGTCTGTATATAATATTTGTGATCTCATTTCTGAGCACCAGATTTGGTAGCTGCAGCTGCTGACTTAGAAGGCTGGGAGCCAGCTTCTCCCCTAACTGGACTGAACTCACCGTATTCTTTCCAGAGCATATCTACAGCTGCTTTGATCCATGGCAACAGGTGACATCATTGTGTCACCCAAATAAAAGAGACAAACTTTCTTTGTTCTCATTTTCCAGTCACCTCCCATGTACTTTCTACTGCTATATCCAGAATATCTCTGATACTATTTGCTTTTCACAAATCTTTGAGAACACCTGCCTTAATTTGGATTTTGCTCCTCTCCTGCCTGGACAGCCTCCAAGGTTTCCTCTTTGCCTCACTTGTCCTGGACTGCAATAATTCGCACACATTGCTTTTCTAGTCATTATTAAAAAATGCATATCTGTACTTAGATGCTTGCCATTTACAGAGTAAGAAAAACTGCCTTCTCCTTTTTCCTAAAGCACCAGATAGCAAGGAGACATCATGTGATTCCCAGGGTTGGCTGCTGCAGGCCAGAATGACATATGAAATGACAGGGGAGCCCTTATATCCCGGAAGCACAGATGTTTCACAGGCTCCTGGCTTCCTTTCAGAAACACTTCCCACCCACTCCTAAGCCTCACAAAGCCTCGAGAAGCAATATGTGTGTGGAGGGGAGAGGAGCCAGGTACAGCCAACTGCTTCTGCCTTTTAGAAGCCTCTTAACACATCCAAAGGTCCAAAGTGTGCAGCTGGGAAAGACCCGGAAGGAAAGCTCACAGTAGAGGTCATGAGCAGGGCTTTCCAGCTTATCAAAGGTTAACAGAATCACAGTCCTTAGACTGAAAGAACCATATAACAGTCTGTTCAGTGAATCTGGTTTTATGTAACAAATATCATAACCTTTGCTACACCTACGGACTATACATCCAGTGAATGATTCTCTGTATTGTCAGCCCTCAGCACCCACAAGCGGGCTGCTTGCTTTAGACTCTCCTGCTAAGAATGCCACAGTCTAAGTACTTCACTTTCAAACTCTCCAGTCACAAAGAGAAAACCTCTGAGTTGGTTACCAACATTGCCTGGGCTGAACTGGACAAAGTTCACTGGGACGCAGCCGCGTGCTGCATCAATGTCTCATCCATGGCTACTTTTGCTCTGCAGTAGCAGAACTGAGCAGTGGTAGCAGAGATTGTGAACTGCGAAGTCTAAAACACCTACTGTGCAGCTCTTTTTACATGGCAACCCTCGCCTAAGAACGCCACCCGCACCTGCATTCCAAGCAGAAGGGCCAAGTAAAATGTGATTTACTTTACAGATTCGCCTCTGCATTAATGTTCTCCTTTGCAGAATTCTAAAGTGTGGTAAATGATGCTATATCTATAGAGCCAAAATAAGCTCTGCATTAATAAACTGTATTTTACTATTTGATTCAAACTTCCCTTTTATAAATGTTTTAGAATGCATCAATGGTTATTGACAGAGATGTTTGGAGTATAATAAAATCATGGCAAACTGGGTTTACATTGGAACTAGTTTTCCCAGAGAATTTTATCTCATTATCCATTGAGCCAAACGGAGCTGTCAATCAATAAGAATGGAGTTGTAGATCATCTAAAATAGGTCCTCAGGCACTGAGAGGGCAGTTGAGACTGGGGTGCTGGCGCTCGCCTGTGATCCCAGCTCTTGGGAGGCTGTAAACAGGCGGATCACTGCGAGTCCGATCTAGTAGTGAGACCCTGAACACCCTTAGACCCTTCCCTAAAATAAATAAATAAAATTGGTCCTCAATTTTACATACGCCACACCCTTAGTTATACCATATGCTGACGTGCCACAGACTGCCACATTCAAATGTGTTGCTTATTAACACATAAAATATATCTTTGGCTGTGGGGTTGGGGAGAGTCCTGGTGGTCCCCTGTATGGTCAGCCACATAGTTCAAAGTTTTTCTCCCCATATTTTATATTCAGATAATTTTACTTCTTGAGGAGAAAAAATTCTTTAAGTTTTCCTCTTGGCTCAAAACTGACCTTTTTTTTTGAGACAGGGTCTCACTAAATCACCTCGTGTCCATTGACCTTAGTAAGTCATGATAGCATATTCTGAAATTAAAATCACTCTAAAATTTCCATCAAAGTCAGTAAATTCAATCCCAGGATGCCTCTGACTAATTTTCTTTTTGGATTCTCCAGGGAGCGTCCCGGGTGGCGCTGCTTACGTTTCTGCCAGATGAACGTCTTTGACACTTCCGTGTTTCCATACTTGACAAGGCACTGGAAGCTGTGGTTGCGGGTCATGTTGAAGTGCAGCTCGCTGCTGACCGTGAACAGCTCCGTCCGGGGGTCCTGCGAAACTGCCAGGTAGGCGGTGTTTATCTCCTCTCCGTCTTCCACCCAAGAGAGGTGAGGCTTAGGAAAACCCCCAGAAGTCGAGCAGAGTATCCTTTTAATGTCCGTCGATGTATTTCCAAGGTCAGTTATAATGGGAGTATGGAAGTCAGCTAGAGAAAAACAGACATATAATTACATCTGGTGATACATCTGTGTGTATGGGTTTGTATCTTGTTTATCATTTGTTATGTTTTATTATCATTATGTCTTGTTTATTTTATTTTATTCCTTCAATTTTTTTTTCAAGACAGGGTCTCACTATACAGTTTACCCTGGCCTTGACCTCACTATATAACCCAGGCTAAATTCAAACTCACAGCAATCCTCCTTCCTTACTCTCCCAACTGCTGGGATTATAGGAATGTGCCGTCATGCCAAGAATGTTTATATTTTAATATACTAGCTAGTTTGAATAAGAATAATAAAATGGCTTTAATTTGCAACTCCCATAAATTATTCATAGTTACATATAATTTAAAGACTTTGATTTGTTTTTGTTTATTTCTCTGGTACAGGGTCTTGCTATGCAGCTTAGATTTGTAGTGATCCTCCTGTCTTGGCCTCCCCAGTGCTGGAATTACAGGGGTGCACCACCATGCCTGGTTCATTCTGATGGCTGATGGTGAGGGGCTGGCACAGCATGTGGTACTGGGGATTGAACCCTGGTCTTTGTACTTGTCAGGCAGGCACTTAGACCACTGAGCTATTTCCCCAGCCCCTTAAAGGCTTTGATTTGAATTGATCATATGAAGTCTTCACCACTTTTGGAGAAGAAGAGATTGGAGGGTGCTTAGAGAAAAGCAGGTTCATGTGAATAAATATTGACATAGTACTTATGATTTTAGGAGGTGGAGAGAAAAATAATATTTATGGGCCCCTTTTGGTTGTGTCAGAACAATAACTCTGTGAAGTGGGATTGAGATCAGCAAAGGTCAGATATGAAGCTTAGTGTGGTGGCCCATGCAGGAGGATCACTGGAGCCCAGGAGTTCAGGACAGCTCTGGGAGTTTTTCTTTTTGTTTGTTTTTGGTTCTAGGAACTAAATCCAGGGCACTCTACTACTGAGCTACATACGCAACCTTTTTAGTTTTTTTTTTTTTTTTTGTCTTTTTGAGACAGGGTCTCACTATGCAGTTCAGGCTGGCCTTAAGCTCATTTTGTAGCTCAGGCTGGTCTCGAACTCACAACAATCCTCCTGCCTCAGCCTCCCCAGTGCTGGGATTACAGGCATGAGCCACCATGCCCGGCTCATTTTAGTTTTATTTTGAAACAGGGCACCCTCCAATCTCAGTGAAAAGTGGTGAAGAATTCATATGATCAATTCAAATCAAAGCCTTTAAGGGGCCGGAGAAATAGCTCAGTGGTCTAAGTGCCTGCCTGACAAGTACAAAAGTGCCTGCCTGACAAGTACAAAGACCAGGGTTCAATCCCCAGTACCACATGCTGTGCCAGCCCCTCACCATCAGCCATCATTCCCAGGCTTGCTTTAAGCTTTTGATCTTCCTGCCTCAACCTCCCTGGTAAGTGGGATTATAAGTGTGTACTGCTGCAACTGGTGAATATCTGTAATTTCATAGCATTTAACCTAAAACCATTTGTTTTATAAATAATGTAAGCCTTAGAAGTCATAGCTGTTACATGGCAGAACTGGGATTTGGTCTTGAGATTTTTGACATCAGAGAATCCTTCCCTCCCTCCCTCCCTTCTTCCCTCTCTCCCTTTCTCCCTCCCTCCTTCCTTCCCTCCCTCCCTCCCTCCTTCCTTCCTTCCTTCCTGCCTGCCTGCCTGCATGCCTGCCTGCTTTTTCAAGTGCCTAGTGGTTCTCTTGTACTCTATTTATTGGGTAAACTTTAGCAAGCACTTTGGGAGTCATCCTCCAACTTGAGAAGAACAACACTGACAGGAACTTTTGTGAATCTACCTGGGGTCTCACCTCTCCTGTCCTTCCATTTCCTTAGACCTGCAGTAACGGATACCCTAAATGTTTAGCATCCCCTTGCTTCTTACCAAGTTGGCTTTTACCAGTTAAACCTGTCAAGATAGCTGTGCAATCCTGAGCCTGTAATCTTGAGTGCTAACCTTTACTGAGATGTGGCTTAAATAGACAGAGGGGACTTTCTAGCATTTCTCCAAGACAGCCGAGCCACTCTTTCATGTGTGTATTTGACCCCCAATAAGATATAAAAACCCATAAAAGGAGGGAAATGGTAAAAACCTATAAAACAAGGAAAACCTCCTGTAACCTCTTCTTATTTTTTGGCTTAATATTATTTATTCTCAGAGTGAATGTGGGGATTTGATCCTCCATACTTAAGTGACTGGGCTTAGCTTTCTGCTCAGAAGTTTGGGTGCCCAGAGAGGCCATAAACCCAGATATTCTTGGTGACCGTGGGCCAGTTTAACCACCTTTATATTGCTCTTCTGACATGGTCAAAATTTTGGAAAAGGACAGCTTCTTAGAGCTTATGTCATGCCATCCTAGAATAAATATGTTCTAACCATGAACAGAGAATACAGTCAGCAAGGGGTAAGAGTGCTGTGGAGCTCTGGTGTACCCCCAAGCTTTCCTGTGATCTGTGACCACAGGATTCACTGCTAATGACTGAAACAGGGACAGAGTGGGGAATGCACTATGCATCTGCTGAAATTATTTATTTCACCAGTCAGCTCCAGGACTTGTCCCCTGCCAGACTAGTAAAGAAGCAGGGCTGTGACTTGGGAATTCGCCTTTTTCCTTCTGGCAAGTATGAATGATTCCTCCAATTCTCTAATAGCCAATTTTGCAGGAGATCTTAAATGAGAACTTTAAACATGCAATAAATACATACAAATATGCAATATGCACACACAAATATTAGAATATAATAGTAAAAGTTATAGATGTTCAAATACTACTTGAAAAATATGTATGCCTGCCTTGCTCTTTAATCCTTCCAAATGCTCAAGTGCAGCTAACAATACAGCTACAATAAATCAAAGGTCTTCTTGTGACTCAGAGGGCATCCTGGGTCACTCAGTGCCAGGGTGATGGTCATGAATGTGCATTGTCAAAGTTCACGAAATGTACATTAACAGATACTTCCACCTTAAGAAATCACTCAGGGTTTACTGAAAAACTGGAAACTCCACCCTAAGAAATAAAGCGAGGTACATCTCCACTTAAGTCAACAGAGTGTTTTTTAAGGGTGTTAAGAATGTAACACCAGGAAATCCCACCCACCTGTGAGGAAGAGCGTGACTGAAGACAGGTGCTGCAATCTGAACATCCCTTTCTCAGACTGCTGAACGACACAGGTGTAGGTGCCCCTGTCTGACAGGCGCAGGGTCAGGATCACCAGGGAAAGCTTATTAGGGATGTCAAGGATGGTCCGGTTTTTGTACTCCTTCCACACTTTTACTGTCCCAGCTATGATACTCAGCACCATCTGCGTATCCTTTTGCCAGTAGACGCGAGCTTTGTCCAGCTCATTCACAGAAATGTTGTACTCACAGGACAGCGTCACCACTTCTCTCACTCCCTTGGTCACCTGCCTGCCTGAGGAGAGGCAAATAGAACAAGAGCTCATTTTTATCAAACATAGATTCCCAAAAGCGCAGGCAGCCACAGGACTCGGAGTGTTGTACCTAGGAGCTAAGAGTAAGAGGAGAGTCCAGCTGGATTTTTTTCCCCTTCATTATTTGTGCAGCTAAACAAACCACATGCTGTAAAATTTCCCATCTTGGCCATGTTAAGCGTGTAGCCAAATAGCGTTAGGAAATGGATTTCCAGACTTTGCTGGTCCAAAACTCGGTGCAATGGATCAGCACCCTTTGTTCCTTCCCCTCAGTCTCTGATGGCGACTGGTGTATTATTTTTTTCCTATAAATTTGACTATTTTAGATATCTCCTATAAATAGTATCATGGAATATGGTTTTGTGATTGACTCATTTCACTTATCATGTTTTATTATGTGATATGGTTTCCTTCCTTTTTAAGAAAAGAAAGAAATGACACAATGAGGGCAATAAGCAGTATCTTTCTGGGCTGTCCCGTTTCTCTGCAGATGGATATTTGAATTCTTCCCTGACTTTGCTAGTTGGTGTGAATACAGCTACCATGAATATAGATGTGTGAATATCTCTTCAAGATTCTGAATTCAGGGGCCGGGGAGATGGCTCAGTGGAATAAGTGCTTCCTGGCAAGCACAAGGGCCTGAGTTCAATCCCAGGTTCCACCAAAAAAAAAAAAAAAGAGTATGAAGATTCTGAATTCAACTCCTCTGGATGTGTAGCCATGGACTTGCTGGATCAGATGACAGTTGTATTTTTAGGGTTTTGTTTGTTTGTTTGCTGTACCAGGAATCAGACCCAAGGCTTCCACACTGCGCTGCTTCTCCAATCCTCCTTCTTCTCTCTCTCTCTTTTTTTTTTTTTTTTAATTTTGAGACAGGCTCTTACTAAGTCACTAAGTTACCCAGGCTGGGTTTAAATTTGTGCTCCTTCTGGCTCAGGCTCCCTCCCAGAGGGCTTGGATCACAGGCATGGGCTCCCCTACCCAGCTCCACTTTTTAGTTTCTAGAGGAATTGACATACTGTTTTCTATAGAGATGTTGTATCACCAATGCTTTTGAATATTTTTCAAAATGTATTGTTTAGAAAAGTAAATAAATTGGATAAAATGAACTTAGTTTAACATCATCATGGTATATCACTAAGATCAGACTTAAGAACCAAACAATATAACCTGTCCTGTACTTTTCTTAGGGCTTTTCTAATGGCTTCCAGGAATAAAGACCAATAGGAGCCATCTCTGAAATCAGGGAATCTTCAGTCCTGTTATTTTCTATTATTTTAAATGTAACATAATGCCAGCCCAAGAAGTCAGCTCTGGGCAAGGTCCCAGATGAGCAGTGGTGGCGGGTCAGGAAGCTGGAAACAGCAGGATGTGCCTATGGGGGAAGGATGGGAATGAGAATAGGAGACAGCAAGAAGAAAACAGGGCCATATTTTAAGCAGGCAACATACTAAAGCCTTGTTATCCATGGATCTATCCCACAAGACTGTGCTGTGCCTTATGGAGAAAAATGAGTGTTGGATAAACTTCCTTCCTTCAGTCTTGAGTTGTTGACCAGACAGTCACACAATGCAGTGTGGCTGAAAGTTTCCTTCAACAGAATCATCTATAAACCCGAGATGTGAACTATCAGTGATGACAAAGCTGCTTCCCGAGCTCACAGGAGCTCATCTGCATGGCCCCTGGGAGCAATGGTTCAATAATCACTGATTCAGCAGTTGTGGCAACATCATAGACTATAACTATTTCAATAAAGAGTCACAACTCTACTTGCGTTCTCGGCACCATTTCTAAGGTCTTCAGCTACCCTAAATGGGTCCTCTATCCTGTTATTACCTGTTGGCTCTCTGCAATCCATAAGTTACCCAGTGGCCTGGATTTGCTACGAGTGTTCCACTGTACATAGACTGCCCATGTTCTCATCACTGGGCCCTGGACACACCAACATGTCAGCACTCAAATGTCACCTCCTTGTTAGCTTCTAGCACTCATTAGCAGCACATAATTTCTTATGAGACTATGTTTGCAATTCTTGGTTCTGAAGGTCTGGGCACTCTTCCTACATTGTGTGGGGCCTAAAAGCTATGTCCCTCTGAAGCCCAAGCCCTCCTGACTAGCCGCACCAGGAATCGGATGTCAGGTTGTGCCTCCCTTGCCTATGGCTCTTGTTGGACCATGGGGCACTAGCACATTCCCCCGCCAGCAAGTCTCAGGCCTCCATTAGACTGCAATGCTCTGCCATGGTGTTGAGAAGAGGGTGTTAGGACCATAAGTATTTACATAGCAATGAGAGCTAGCCCAACATGGTCCTGGGTACCACTTCTTGCAGTGACACTGAACACCACTAACCTTGCTTTAAGAGATGTAAGTGAAAGGAAGAATAAATGAAAAGATAAACACGAAGACAGCATATTTTAGAGTGAAGCTGTAAGAGCTAAAAGGCAAGCTTTATGACCTGGGTACACAAGGGAATCAAAACAAGCTGTGCCAAGTAATCTAGCTGCCTGGGCTCAACTCCCAGTCCAGCAACTTGCTGATTAATATTTTTCCTCATCTGTAAAACAGGTATGATGCATATTCCTCAAGATCACTATGAAATTAAATTCAATTTGGAGATATAAATAGAAATGTCCCAGGCAGGTCTTCCGGAAGAGCTTTCTTCTCTTTCCATCTGCCTACCCCACCTTCTACCTTTGCTTCCTTTTCTTTTACTCCAGGATCACTTGCTATAGAGAACTGATCTTGCCATAGGCCAGGCAGACACCATGGCACACAGCAGTCCGTTCGGCACAGGTTTCTCTTCTCACAGTGCTTGCTCCCACCCCAGGACAGTCTGATTTTGAGATGTGATGACACGAGCAAAAGAGAAATCATAACTGCAAGGGAACCATCTAACTTCAATAACACTTCCCAAGGAGTTTTTGTCCAGCCTTCTGAGGGGAAGCGTGGGAGTCGCTCAAAGGTCATGGCACACCATGAATGAGCTGCTCGACATTCCCATCTGAGCTCCTCCTGTCACCAGACATTGGTGCTGAGGAAGAACCAGACTCAAAAGAGGAACCAAAAATCTCTTGGGCAATTTGGAAATTCCCACAGGAACCCAGCTCCTGTCTTGGGGACCCTACTACATGCAGAGTAATGGAAAAACAGTTCGGACATCCCTTGGGGCTCTGGTCTGCGTCAGTGACTCTGAAGAGAAATCAGGTGCCTGAAACTTCAGCCTAAACCTTGTAGAATTTCTGGGCTTGTGTTCAAGGCAGTTCACCAAACAAAGCACACATGAGGATTCAAAAGTCTGAATGTAAAACTCCTCACAGTGCCTGGGACCTTAGAGCTGGTGGCCCCTTCTCTAGATGTCCTCACAGCTTGCTGAGGGCTGGCTCCATATCCCTGGTCAGAGAGGTCTCCTCTGGCTCCTCCTAAGCAATCTTTCCATTGATCGACTGATCTATATCTAGGACTGGAGGCATTTTCATAGCAAAGTATTTTCATGGTCCCTGGAAGCAATGGTTTAATACTCAATGATTCAGCAGTTGTGGGAACTTCATAGACTATAAGATAGATATAGGTATAGATAGATATAGATATAGATATAAACATGTAATTTCCTACAGGGCCATGAGAGTAGGACTTGCGTTTGGTCCCTTGCCACATCTGTAATGTCTGGAGCAGGGCCTGGTGTAGGAGTACTCAGTAAACACCACTTGGATACATGGCTAGGTATTGGGACAGGCGGTCTAGCTCCATTGCTGTGAATTAGAGTCATAACCTTGAGCAAGCTGATCAATTTCTGTGGGCTGCAGTCTCATTTCTGCAAAAAGGGCACAGTGCCTTCTCTACGTCACCTGCCTGTTGCAGCAAGCACGGAGCACCAGCTGCACAGGGCTTCGTTCTCATTCTCAGTGCAGCACTGTGCAGGTCTCAGCACTATGCAGGGTCTTCTTCTCTGGTACAGTGGCCTCAGCTGTTGAACCACACCCAGGAAGAAGCCGTGGTAACTGCGGGACCCATGGTCTGAGCTGAGTACTTATGTCTGGGTTGCCTGAGCCACTTGCACTTAGTGAGAGTCAGGGACAAAGGCTATGAGAGGAGGGGAGGACAGGAGGCATGAGCAGAAGGCAACTCCACAGAGCTGTCCCAGCGAGTGCATGGGCACTGCCACCTGCACAGCCTGCTGGGGACACTCAGCAGTGTGAGCTCCCACTTTTTGCCTTCCTCGGTCCTTTTGCCACCTTCCTGCTATGAACACTTCGAATCCTGACTGCTTACCCCTCGAGAGGATGCTATTGGCCAAAACATAAAGACCTCTAGCTCTAGACAAGCAGTGAACAACTCAAGAACTCAGTCTGTGTTAGAATATTGTTAGCCATAGAAACAAATGGGGTGCTGATAGACAAAAATCCTCATAAGCTACAACATGGATGAACTTTGAGCACATAATGTTGAGAGGCTGGACACTGTAACTCCATGTGTTGCATGATGCTATTTACAAAAACGTAAATTTGGAGATGGAAAGTAGCTCCCTGATTCCCAAAAGATGAGGGGGGCACATGGGGAGTGAGCAGTAGGCACAAGGTTTCTTTGAGGCCACTGAAGATGGGGGCATAGCACCATGGTCTGGGTACCACCAGCACAAGGAAGACAGGGTGCAGCTCGTAGCTGGCAGATTAAAGACTGGCATGGTTTGTACATTGCTCCTGATTTTTCTCCAAATCTGTTCCTTGCCTTTGTTTCTTTCGCCTTACTTTAAATTGTGTTTATATCCTAAAAGTCCTCAGAGATTTGAACAGTTGTTTGTAAGGTTATGGTCTCAAAACCATAGGCCGTGAGTGTGCTGGCCAGCAGCGTTCGACAGACATGGGGTGTCCTGTTAGAGGGGGCACGATTTTGTCTTGCTGTGTGCTCCTCAGGCTTAGGCTTCTGGGTGGATGCTTTTCCTGCACTCCTGGCCCACTCCTGCAGGTCTTGAAGCTGACCTTGAAGAACCCCAGCTCTGGAGGAAAGGCTTCCCACGCTGGGCTTTCTGATAGCTGCCTAGCTACACCTCTGCCACAGAGCCACCAGTTTCTGGAGTCCACTGTCAGATGTTTCTACCTCCGGAGACAGCCTGAAGGTGGATGGGAGCCTGACTGGGTCCCTTTCGGTGCAGAGAGATTCAACTGCTCTGGGCATTAATGCCTGAGGAGGAGCCCAGGGGCACGTGGCTTTCATGGTGTAGTTTCCTGACCAGGGCTGGAAAAGAAGGCCTGGTGTGGCTCACACCTTGCTCTTCAGTGAGGCTCTCCGTAATCTGGCTCCATTCTGCATGCCCAGTCTCACCTCTGACAGGCCATGGACAACTCACACCAGATGTTAATCTGCCAAAGTCTCAGTGCTTCAAATTACACCCATCTTAATCCGTTTAGTTCCCCCCAGCTCCACTTTACAAATGCATCAAAACCATTATTGTACACTGAAAGCTGCTAAAACCACCTCCTGACAGGTTTGGCACAATCACTGTGGCTGTCCCAAAAACCACTGCGTACGCTTTGGTAACTCCAAGATTTTTTTCAACATCGTTTACAAATTCATTTCTGAAACTACAGGTGTGGGGTTCAGTACCATCAGTGTTGGCTGAGTCATTAGAAATCCAGAACCTCATCCTCAGCCCTAAGCTGAAAGAACATTTTAAACCTTTAAAACCTTAAAACTGGGCTTTACTTTTTGGAGCAGTTTCGGGTTCCTATCAAAGCTGGGTGAAAATAGAAAGGATTCCGACACTGTCGGCAGAGGTTCATGGCCTCCACTCCCTTCCATATTCTGCACAGGTTGGGGACTTCATCTCAGTCGGTGAGCCTGTGCTAACACATCATTATCACCCCAAGCCCAGAATTCAGGGGCCGCTGTTGGTGGTGTCCATTCTACGAGTTTGAAAAATTTATAATGACTTATATGCAGCATTATAGTATTATGCAAAATAGTTTCACTTCTTTAAAAAAAAAATCCCCTGTGCTAGAAACTGCATTTCCACAAAACTCCCAGGTGATTGGTATGCACAGTTACAGTACGCACAGCTTGGGGATAGGCCATCCCACTCTCCTGCCTAGAGCTCTTCCAGGGCTTCTCAGGGCTCTTGAACACAACTCAGACTCTTAGAAAGCTGTAATAAGTGGGGGCACTGGACCACCTCCCTCCAAGCCCCCACCCCATTCTCCCATGGAGAAGACAGTGCCTCCTCTGGCTGTGCTGGTTTCTGGCCTTCAAAGGCCAGAAGTTCCTCTCTGTGTTGGTCACAGTCATTGCAGTGATTATTAGATTTGTTTTCTTCCTTCCAATGACTACAAATTCCATGCGAGCAAGAGCTATGTCCATTTCGCTCACAGTCTGTTCCCAAGATCAAAAAAAAAAAAATATCCTGCACATAAGACATGCTCAATGCTTGTTGAATTCAATGATCAAACAAAAGAATAAACATTCCCACCAGTGTTGTTCATCTTAGGCTTTTGTCCTGGCAACAGCACAGCCCATAAGCCTCTGTACATCACCCACCCACCTCCATCAAGCCAGCTCTGGCTGCTCTGCTACCTTGGTCCCTCTTTTCCCAGATCTTGGGTTTTTATAGTCCAGGACCCACACATCATTGCCCTCTGCTTGTTTTATGTGGGGCAATGTAGCTTTTCCCATCTGACCTATGCAAACCTCCTTGAGGGCAAGAATTCCGGGCTCAGCTTCTGGGGCCTGCCCCGGCTCAGGACTAAGAAACTCACAGGTGCCCTGTGGACTCAGCTGTAGATGCACAGCACCTAGCTTTCTTTAGCACCTTCCTAGCTCCAAATCCTCTGCTTCAGTTAACCTCTGGCTCTCATTTTCCTAGTACAGTTACAAAATCTTCATGTCATGTTTTTAATGTTTTCTTTCTCTTCTATAGTGACCCCTCCCATTTCTGGGTTTATACTCAATAGTCAGTTTCCTCATAACACTTCACATTGAGAGGCTTTCCCCAACTTCCCAGAAGATAATTGTATTTTTATGATGGAGACCAGTATGAAGTGGCTCTGAGTAGGATTGAAAATTAATCAGCTGGCTTTCCATGTGTACTTGTGAATTGTCCAAGGCTCGTGCCTCTTGTCTGGAGATGGGCAGTGGAATCACAGGGAGTGAACCTGTGAGAGTTGCTGGTCCCCGCTGAGGCCTGCAGTGGCCTACGAAGCTGTGACACTCCAAGGACAAGATAAGGCCACAGCTGTGGTCACCTGGCTCCAACCCTAAATAACTAAAAGGAGACAGCAGCTTCAGGACCCATACTCCCACGGTAAATGTCAACCTAGAAATAAGGTAGTTCTCCGGATTGACAAAATTGACTCCTCAGGAAAATATCTCCACAGGTCTAAGCATGGCTGCCCAGAGAAGTTCATTGTCTTAGCTCCCAGAGAATCTTAAATTCTGTTAGGGGATTTGAAACCTCCTAGAGTCCTAAAACCTTACCACTTGGCTCACAGTCCACTCATTTGGGAAATGACGGAGCCATATGTAACCAACTCTAGAATATTACGTTATCTGCCTTTTTGTACTTCCTGCTGAAAACCTATATATGGGTTTGGTAACCTCAAGACAGAGCTAAGAATTTGGAACTGAGATTCCCACTAGCCCACTAGCAGAATAAAGCTGCCTTCCAAAGTTCCTCGGGGTGCTGTTGCCTTTCTTTAGTCTGGTCCTAAATTCCTCAGCAAGAACAAAACACTTAAAACTGCCACCACTGCAGGCAATCTCTGTGCTCCAACCACCCCCCCTCGCCCCTCCCCGCTGCTCTTCCTTTCATCTCCCTTCCTCACATTTGGATAATCTGGGCAGCTTCGAAGTAGGATCTGCTGCCTATTTGAAGTTTGACAAACCATCCTGTCGCCTTCAAGTTTGAGCAGCCAGGATGGAACCAACTGCATAGAAAGCAGATTTTTTCACCCTCATTTTAAAAAACAAAAGCAAATTTTATCTGGCCAGTGGGGTGAGTTCTACCTTTCTTGACATTTCCCTACATCCATCACCTTTAAGACCACCTGAGCTGGAATAAAATCTGTTAGAAGTCCAAACACTCTGCTGCACACACAGGAAATACTTGTGTAGTCAATTAAAAAAATAACTAAAAACTTGTGCTCAGTCTGGTACCACTTAATGGTGGACACCAATGTTGACAATGTCTATCCTTCTCTAAGACATAAGAATAGACATTAAGTGACAACATTAAAACTATCATGTTTCTTAGGTACTCCCCCCCACGCCCCTGTGCAATCAGAGAGGCAGAGCATGTTGCTGAGTTATATTCTAGACATGCAGTTTAGCAGTCTGACTACAGGGCTAACAAAGATATCTGTCACATCAAAGCACATAAAGAACATCTAGCATTCACAGGCAAGGTCACAGCTCTAAACTGGCCTTCAGAATTGGTTTCACTGACCTTATGCCTTCCGTGAAGGTCTGTGTTCTTCAGGGAATCTGGCTGACTTGTCGTCTGGCCAAGGTGGGTCCTTCAACCTCTCTAGGCCACAGTTTTCTTAGTTCTACACTGTGCTGGGCACACAAACACAGGTCTTTCCGGTTCACAATATGACTAACAGTAGCACAGAAAAGAACAGTACCACTCTGCTCTCAGAGGCAAGATCCGGGAAATTTCCTGAAAGTTACTTACCTGAAACGAAGCACAGAAGGGCAGCCAGCGCCAGCAGCTGAAAGAACATGAGGACAGATGTTCCCTGCCTCAGTGTGTGACCCATGCTTGGCAGATGCTTAGGATAGAAAAGGGAAGCCAGTAACTTAGAGCCAAAGTGTGCTGCGATGTCTCCTAGGACCATGAAAGGAGCTTGAACAAGGCAGCAGAGACGCCTCGGTGAAACACTCAAGGCAGAAGCAGAAGACAAATTCAGTTGCTCCACTTAGGAAATTCTTCGATGCTGGCTAGAAAACACTCCAAGGAGAGTGTTCCTGGGTTTCCAAAAGTTGTAGATTTATTTTTACAATCTGAAAAAGAAAAAGAAATATAAATTAGCCCAGAAGGAAGGTCTGCCTGCCAAGCCCAGAAAAACTCTCTCATTGGTCACCTAAGATGAGTCAGGATTCCTACTTCAAATGACCTCTGAAGCGGGGCATGAGAGGGAAAAGCAAGGAAGTGACTGTACCCAGTCACCTCAGCTTTTTTTTTTGAGAACCAACTGCAGCTCTTCCATGAAATGGTCACCTGTGATGGTGAATTTGGGCAGGAGCGTAGGGACCCCGAGGGCCCTCCGTGTCAGTGAGCCTACCCAGGAAAGCTCAGACACTCTTGTGGATACACCAAGGACAGAGAGCAAGCAGCAAGAGTGTATTTTCCCAAGGTAGTTTTGAAAACTTTCTTGGCATACGTAACCTGGGAAAACCAAGGTCTTGCTTCTTAAATACCTCAGCTCAAAGAGAGGGCACTCAATGGGGTGGAGGATTTCAAAGAAACAATTAAGGTTATCAGTAAAAAGAGAAAGAAGGAAAGACAGACAGGACAGAAGAGGGAAGCCAGTAACTTAGAGCCAAAGGGGGCTGCAGCGTCTCCTAGGACCATGAAAGGAGCTCAAGCAAGGCAGCAGAGATGCCTCATGGCCTTGCTTAGTTTATTGTTAGGTGTAGTGTGAAGAGGCTGCTCCTTTTTCCCAATGTAGATATCAATATTGAAAAATAAAAGTGAGTACTATGCTCTACTGTCACCCCTTCTGTCAGTCAGCCACCAGTCCAGAACTCACCAGACATGTGGGTGTCCTCCCAGAGAGCTGCCCCAGAGGACAGGTGCCAGCCCCACCGCATAGATCATTTCCTTAGTCAGAGTCCACCTTAACCAGGAAGAACTCAGAAGGACTTCACCACCAGAATTATATTGGTTTCAAAAACTCAAACTCAGTCTACAAAAAATATTTGCTGCTATCTAGGAAATTTAAAAGGAATAGGCCACGATTCTAATGGTAATTCTCTATAGATAGTGGGAAAGTTGCAGCCTCCTATGGGATTAAGAGAGCTCAGAGGACTCCTCTGAGGAGAAGCATACACTGTGGGTGGATGGTGTATTGGTTTAAAGAGGAGTTGCTGGGTGTGGTGGTGGACAGTGGTAATCCCAGCTTCCCAGAAGATGGAGGCAGAAGGATGGAAAGTTTGAACATAGCCAGCACAACTTAGAGAAACCCTGTTTCAGAATATAGGGGCTAAGGAAATAGCTCAGTGGTAGAGTGTTTCCCTAGTATGCTCAGGCCTAGTACCAAAGTAGGGAGGAAAAGCAGTTATTTTGTTAGTAACTAGTTCTATGAAGTTATTCCATAGTAAGGTAAGAGTAGAGGTACTTACTTGAAGAAAAATTCTTTTTCTTTTGTGTTAAAAACCAGAGGCTAAAGCTCCCCTTCGGGGATGTTCTCTGCTTGCTGTCTTCAGAGTAATGACCAGTCAGTCAGCAGAGAGGTGGCGTTTCTCCCTTCTTACTTCCCCTTTGCTTTGGATTTGGGTTCACTCAGAAATATTTCTGTTGATTTCAGGGCCGGGGAGAATACTGTAATAGTTTGAGGAAGCTCTCTGCTCTGAGTCCTCTGTCACCTTGGAGGGTGTGGCCTGGGCAAGTCACGGCAAGCCCAGCCTGCTTTACCACTGCCTTAAGGAGCAAAGGAGGCTCTGGGTACAGTGGCACCGGGGAGGGGACCCCAGCTTGCCCTGGGCGGTGGCGTGTGAGCTTTATGGGCTGCCTGTCTCTGTGCTGGTCTCAAGTTTTTGCTTGTTCTCCTTGTTTGATGCTGGTGTCTGAATTTGGGAAGCTCAGTGCTACACAGCTAGTCCTTTTCATTGTTTTTAATTGAGGGACAAGATCTCAGTAAGTTGCTCAGATTGGCTTCAAACTTGCAACCCTCTTGCTTCAGCCTCCTGAGTGGCCTTGGATTATTACTACAATACATGCACCAACATGCTGAGCTTTAAGTTTTGTTTTCATAGCCATTGTTACCCCTTCCAGGTCACTGATAGGTCACCAGAGAGGGGGGCATCTGTGGCATATGTAGTGGACACTTTGGAAATGCTGAGGTCCTACATCACCCTTAACTGCACAGCCATACCTCCCTGCCATCTTCACAGAAGGGGCATGGTTGAGTGCACTTTGGATGAGCTCAATAACAGTACCCAAGGGTGGGGTGGGAAAGATTTTAGTCCCTGCACCAGCCCTTTCCAACCAGCCCATCAGCCTCTGTGTAGATTTGGTGGGAGTCACAGACAAACAGGTGAGCCTGCTGGGCCAGTGTACATGTCAGCACAGGAGGAATTAGACAGCCCTCACTGGGCCTGTATCTCTCCTGTCCTCTGGACCCACCCACAGTTTCTTTGTTGCCTTGGCATGAGATCGTGGAAGTTCTGTAAGCAGGTGGAACTCAGAAATTCTGAGAAGCCAGTGCAAATGGCTGTGAGCAAAGCTGGCTAAGAGTGGATGGATAACTGATTCCCCTTTTCATCACCAGGTGGAGCATTCTGGGATGCCAGAGGGTAGGGTTGGCTACCCTCTGCTGCTGGGAGCCACTAATGCTGGGAAGTGATTCTGTGTGGGAATGTAGGATGAGGCCTCACTGCCTAAAGCAGTCAGGCTACCTCAGTCTTGAGGAAAGCATCCTGTCTGGACAGTGTGGGCTATTTGTCACCAGGCAACCTTGTGTCTTGCAACTTTGCAGAGGTATAAATGCGCCTCCTATTGTTCAGGGGTCCTTTGCCAATCAGGCATGGTCCAGCACCTGACCGGAGCTATTATCTCTTGTCTTTATTTTCTAAATCCTCTAGCCATTTTCTCCTGAGGACTCCTGAAGGATCACTGTACACTACTGCAGCTGTCCACACAGTACGGCACCTGCTGTTGACTCTCTCCCCTTTCTACTCTCACTTTTTTGTCCTAGGCCACTGGTCTCAAGTTGACAAATAAACGGTTTCACTCAGGTCTGTGTCCTAATCATGCTTTCCAGAGGATTCAGGCTGTGGCCTGGCCCTCGGTATGGTCAGAGATAGAATAGTTTCCCTTCTAAATTACATTTGTAGAAGTAGTAAGGAAGAAAAAAGAGGAAATAATAGTAGATACAGCACATATGCATAGTGAGTATGGTATAGAAATATCTAAATTTTTGAACTTAAGCTATTAAAAAACAGATTTTCCTGGTGGGGTAGGGAATCACAATGGATGCTGCTATCCATCCAGCATTTCTCAGTGTTACTGAAAGACACTGAGATCTCATTAGATGAAAATCTGACCAGAAGAAATGACCGGGTCGTAAGCCTGTGAGTATCCCTAGGGTGAGGAACAGTGCAAATCACCTTCCTGGAAGGGAAGGGGAAAATAAAGGCGGTGTCCTGGTGGTGCTGGCTGAGACGCTGATCAGGCCGAGATGCATAGTAAGTCTCTGTAGTCCACTGGCTGCAATTAAGATGAATGGTGTGCTCTGAGTAAGCTGCAGCTTTCAAGGCATGGAGAGATGTATGCGGCAGGCCACCTTCCCAAGCAGCACTCCTTCTGCAGCCTGCAGGTGCACCCTTCCTGGACACAAGATGAAATTGGGTACCCTAATCCCTGAGGGAACCTAGACATTTTCAAAAGGCATTTTGTACTGATCTTGTGAAGAGAATGAATGCCAGGTCGACACCCTTTTTTACCCCCTCTACATTCCTAAAACTTACAGTGAGAAGGATTTTGCCTACTCCCTATTTAAAAAGAAAAGCTACGTCTTTCTTCATTTTATTGAGGGGCGATGCTCTGGAAAGCAAAATACTTCAACATGTCAAGTAAGGGGACAATTTGAAATCTTTTGATCAATGTAGTCTCCCTAAGAAAGTGCCAGGTAGGGCTTGAGGCCCTCCAATTTGGTCCATATTTATCCAGTTGAAATGTGGCATTAGAAAGAGATTGTTATGGTTTGTGTCTAGTTGTCCCCCAAAATCTCATGCAGCCCCTGGGGTGGCCTCTAGATTCTGTAGTGAATTCGTGATCCAGTTCTGGGATTGTGGATGTGAGTGTTACACCCACCCTGGGGCAGATAGTCTGCATACACATGTAAGGAGGGGAGAGAGGCTTGTTAGCTGCTCCAGCTGCTGCTTCTCCTTTTGCTCTTTGCTGTTTTCTGCTACCACGAATGGCTGCCCTCTGCCATGTGCCTTGGAACCAGCCTAGTATGGACTGAAACCTCCACTAACTGTGCACTAGATAAACCTTTTCTTCCTTAGTTCTGTGTGTCGGGTATTTTGCCTCAGCAAGCAAGAGAAAAAATAACTGAGATGGAGATATATTGTAGAACAGAGCTATGGGAGTGGTGGCAGCTTTTATTCCCAAACTTTGCTTCCTACTTCCTGGGTCTTGTCACAGATACCATCCCTCTGCTAGAAGGCCAGAAAGAAAGTGAAGAGGGCAGCAGAGAGAACCTAAGCCCATGGCAGGGCAAGTGGGACACCACTCTGCCCACCTCAGGTTAGTCATACTTAATCTTTGAATGCAGACAGACACAACCTGCTGGGACTGCAGTTCACTGACCCTTCACTTTCTCCCTTCGGAGGAGGAGCCTGGCTAGTATTATCCTTCACCAATGATGTGGTCTGGCTCTCAGCTGCAGAACTTGAATAATCACAAGGAAAAAGGATATGACAACCCCCACCCTACCTCTAATAGATCAACAGTGCATTTTCAAGTAAAGGTCATCAATATTATGGATAAGTTTGTTTTATATCTCCTTAAACCTTTATCCAACCTTGAAAGAAATGCTTTCTTTCATTTTATTTCACAGTTCAGACTCATAGGGCTTGTCTTGTCTCAGCCTCCCAAGCACTGGGATTATAGGAGTACGTCACCACACCTGGTTTTGGTGGCCAGTACAGCGAGCTGGGGGTTCCTGGGCAAGCACAGCATGTGGTACTGGGGATTGAATCTAGGTCCTTGTGCTTGCCAGGCAGGGGCTTAGACCGCTGAGCTACCTCCCCAGCCCCCACCAAATTACATCCTTTGCAGAAGTTTAAAGTAATATAAATATTCACTTGAAAACCAGCAAGTTTTATGTAGTTTTATGAATTTCATTTGGGGATAGATGAGCAAAAAATGTTGAAGAATACAAGATCCACTGAAGTTTTAAGAGCTGCAGTAAAACTCTAACGTGCTTTGGAGAAGCACAGTCTAAACAAACTTTGCTGTCCACACCTTGGTGTGAATGAACTAGAGAGACCGGAAGAAAAGGACACCAGCAGGAACTTCACAGCGGCTGCGCACAGCGCAGGACACTCCCCGCTGGTGCCAGGTTGTAAGACAGGTTCCTGGTTGCAGTGCATGGAAGGCTTCTCTCCCAAGACGTAACACTAACAAACTATGTTTAATCCCTTTTCCTCCTGAGATCCTAACGAATTAATATTTTAAAAATTAAAGGTATGTCCTAGTTTATGAGAACAGAATAATCTGTGGAGCAAAGACTTCTGGAGTCTTCTTGCTTCCAGAGCCTGTAAAGTAGATGGTTTATGACGGGCGAGGCAGCACAAAGGGAAGCAGAGTCTGAAGTCCTACACTACCAGAAGGAGAAAGCAACTGGAACAGTAAAAAAAGGAGTTTTCAGGTGGGGAGCAGGCCTGTGGCAAGAGAGGAACAGAGAGGGTCTACTAGTTCTCAGTGTAGATTCTTCTGCCTCATTGACATTTAAAAAATTATTTATTTATGTATTTGTTACAGGGCCTCACTATGCATGTTGGATTCATAGTGTTCCTCCTGTCTCAGCCTCCCCAGCTCTGGGATTTGAGGTGTACCCGGTTCCCAGGCTGACACAGCATGTGGTACCAGGGATCTAACTGGTGTTCTTGCACTTTCCAGGCAGACTCTGAGACTGCTGAGCTATTTCCCCAGCCCCTCATGGACATTTTAAATCCACTTATAGTTTTGCTTTAATGAAAAGCAAAAGAAATCATGCCTTAAAAGTTTTATGGAAAAATTAAAGGTATATGTTTATGAGAGAATTTTTATAATTCTAGAGCAAGAGAGCACCATACAAGACCTGAAGCTAGAAAAAAAGAAAATGCCTAAGTTTGATATCATCGACAGTAAAGCTACTTTACACAACGAAAGACACCAAAACTAAAACACAAAGACTGTCCCAGCCTGGGTGAATGGAGACAGCCTTGGTGGACAGCATGGGGAATGGGAGAGGCAGCCCCCCTCTTGGGAGCCTTGGGCTTCAGTCTGCAGAATGGCAATGCTGCCGATGACGCTTGCTGTTTCCGGGCTTGCCCCTGCCCGCGGGCTGCTCACCTCCTCGCACTAAGGAAGCCAGGGGCCTCTGGATCCCTGTGGGTTTCGCTCACTTGCACATTTAGTGCTCAGGGTCCCTGGTGCCGGGATTGAGAAGAAGGGGCAGCTATTTTCCACGGGAAATCACTGCTGCCTGAGGAACAAAACTCGCCAGTGCTCGGGCAGGATATTTCAGCGGGGCTTGACTTTTCATTTTGAACACAGTCTTCTCGTGGTCTCTGCAAGTTCATCTTTGGGCATGACTGTGGCTGGAGTGGTGAAGAGTCACAAGAAGCTGTGGTCACTGTTGCCAGGCAAAGCCCAGGGACATGGCCAGTGCTCTCCAGACCCTCAGAGGAGGTAGAGCCCTGCACCTTTGCAGTCCTAGAGATTGAACCCAGGGCTTTGGCACTGAGCTGTACTCCCCCTAGAGTTTCACTACATTGCCCGGGCTGTGTTCCAATTTGCAACCCTCCTCCCCAGCCTCCCAGAGGGCTCGATTCCAGGCATGTGGATACTCTCCCTCTGAGTCCTCACATCTGTGAGGCCCACACCCTGGGCCCAGTGGCTCTGCTTTAAGGCCATAGTGCTTTTTGGTTGTGCCACTCTGGATAAGAGAGCAGAGAGGACCGGTCACTCCTTTCTTCTCTCACAGTACTGCCACACGCTTTCTGGTTTTATGAAATGGAAATCACCAAAATGCTTAAAATGAAAAGAGAAGTGGACATTCAGAGCTAACCCTGTTCCAACTAAGGATTCTCTTTATATTGCCTGGTACTCGATCCCCCTCCTAGAGTTGACCTGGCCTCTTCTTGCCACAAATCTTGACACACTGCGCTGCTTAGATGTCCTTTTTCCTTTCTTCCATCACATCTCCATCTTCCTTAAGGGATCAGTCCTAGCACCACCATTCACTGAAGCGGCTTTCCCAGACTCTTTTACTCCTTATCTGCCCGTTCTGAACTCTGAGCTTTTAACACATGCATCACTATACTCCCCCCCAAATGTACTGGGTGTTTCTATGTGCCCGGAGCAGCACTTAGCACTAGGGATGCAAAGATGATTAGAGGAGGAGAGACGAGACTAGGTGACTGACCTGAAGGAAAAGAAACGAGCAGCAGCCGAAAAAGTTCGGGGCAACTAGCCAAATAATAATCTGCAATAAGATACCAGCAAGACATTTTGAGGTGGATATATGATTCTGTGTAGATTATTTATAAATGATATTCAGAAATATTCTAAACCTAGATTCATGTTGAAATATTAGATCCAGTCTCAAACTAAATGTAGAAATGGCTCCAGGGAAAACCAACACACAATAACAAAAACTACACGGTTATGGTTTGTAGCTAGATGTCTTCCTTCCCCCAGCCTCATGTGGGGACATGGGGACAGGCTTTTTGGAGGCAGCTGAATCTAGAGACTGTGATTGATTCTTGATCCAATGCTGGGATTAAGGGTGTGCCATACCTTAATAAGAATGGAAAGGAAAAAAAAACAAAGAAAGAAAGGATCATGCATCCACAAGAACTGGGACTTCCTACCTGCCCTGTAGCCCTGGCAAACCATGACACTCAGACCTGAGGCATGAAGAGTGACGACAGCAGCTGGCTGCCTGCCCCCAACCCCCATCTACAAAATGGGCAAAGCTACAAAAGTCACTCTTTTCAGTTTTCTATTCCATTTTCACTTAGACACAGAGAAGACAACTATCAGACAGTAGGAGAAAGTCAGAGGTATCTTCATGCTTTGAATGCAGACTAGAGAGGGCAAGATGGGTACAGATTATTGTGTCCTGTGTACGGCCTCTTGGAGATTCAGTCCCAGGCTGTGGCCTGCTGTTCAGACTCACAAAGCTATGGCTCCATTACGAAAATGAAGTTTCCTCTCTATCTCAATATCTTCCCCCATCCTCACACTAGAGGGGAAACACCCCCGCCTTCAAGTGTGCTAGGCAAATGCCCTATTACTAAGTTACACCCCCAGCCCACCGTCTCTTCTTAAAGCATTAGAAGCATCACACAACTTTTTCCTCTTTCCTTTCCAACTGTATACCTACCTTGTTCTTCTCCCCTCCTTTTGCCTTCTCTTACATTTTTTTTCTGAAAAATAAACCAGATAGTTACCATTTGTTTCTTACTTGGAAAACAACTGTCTTTAACAAAAGGTCACTGTTTCTAGGTTTCAAGAAAAGGAGAATTTAATTCTGTTCATTGAACTAAAGAGAAATGGCATGGCTTGAAGGGAAAAGGGAATTTCCCCTTTTCAAGCTCTTCCTAGAAAGGGCAGCCTTTAAAACATAGCTTGCATGAACACACCTAGAAACTGCTTGAATATGAGAAAGAAGCTGACCGTGTGAAGGCTCTGTAGAAGGCCCTCAAGAACCTGCTGGGGCCGAAAGCCTTTTCTGCTTTTGCTCACGTTCAGTGTCTCCTGAGCCTTGAACTGAATCCTCCACGGCCACTTGGGGGAAGCTGAGTGACTCCGCCAGTGGTCCAGACACCACCAGGAAACCTGCCTGAACTGCTACTGCTGCCCATCACTGGTCGTCCTGGGCCTCGATACCACACTGAGCTTCAGGGACTCTCCCCAAAGAGCAAATTTAGGAAGGCATAGCAGAGACCACAGCATGGGGACTGACACCTCTGAGGAAGCAGGAGTTGGCCGGGAAGTCAAGCGCAACTCAGTGTCCTTTGGTTCTATTTTCTATGCCTTGTCCCCAGCACTGTCCTGGAAACAGAAATGAGAACTGATTCAAGCAGGTCAGCCCAGGCCGACTGCACGCGAGGGACACTGGGAAGAGAGAACTCCAACAAGGCTCTCCACAATATTTGATTGGAAAAGTGCTTTTCATTTCTTAGACGTGGCATTATTTGCATCCACTGAGAGCCCAGTGTGTAGAGTGAAGCCTCTTAGTTCAAGTCTGTGGATTGGAGCACCTGAGGTCTTTCCCAAGGTCAGCGGGAGCACTCTAAGCTTTTCTCCTTGTGAAAATCTAAGCAAAACCAGGGAGGAGTCAAGACCATTGGTTTGCAGTGGATCAAAGACTTCAATTCTACCTGGAAGAGGGGAAGGCCTGACCTACTCAGTCCAGCTACTGCCCTGAAAAGGAGCAGGAGAGAGACTGCTTCTAGGGCGCTATGGAAGGGCAGTAGCCACTCCTAGCTTCTCAAACACGTTTATACCCACTGAGTTCTGTGCCTCTCCATAAGCTACCTCCCTTTAGATTACTACCTGTTAGGATTACAGTGCCTATCTGAGATTTTTTTCTGTAAATACTACTTTCACACACCAGGCAGAAGTTTAAGTCTCTTTCAGGGAGACACAGTACACTTTACAAATCGTGTTTCACATCTTTAATGATATAAACACTTAATCCACAAATTATTTGGCATTTTTTTCAAAGTGGCAGTATGGGGAGTAGAAGAAATCCTGTCTGGGAACTGTGGTTCCAGGTCAGCTTCTCTCTATGTAACTGAGCTGCACAAACTGAGGAGCGCCCTGTTCTGACCTCAGTTTCCTCAGGAAAGAGGGACAGTCTGTGCAATATGTATTTTCCTATTTGCAAAAGTCAACTTAGTGTCTCATTTTCTCTGTTGAGCCGATCTTCCGGTCCTTTTTTTCAGTTTTTAACATCTTCTATCTTTACAGATGGTTGGGGGATGACTCAGTGAGAAAGAAAATGAGATGTACTCTCGAAATTCAACCCAGCCCTCAGCTGGGTATCGTTCAAGGAGAAAATACCAACTGAAGTCTGCCTTTGTCTTTTTTCTTTAGAAACTGCTACTCCAGGGTTACTTCTGTGCTATGGCAATATCAGTTTCCTTTCCTTATAGTCTTCAAAAATCAGCTCAATTATGATTTTCTCTGAGCACCTTGTTGCTGGGGGTGGGGCCTCTTTTAGGAATTGGCTTATACAAGTAGGGAGGCTGCCAAGTTCAGACTGTGCAGGGTGGGCTGGAAGCCTGAGACCCAGGGATTGGCCGGATTCCCTCTTTGCTGGACAATACTGATTTTTTCAACTGAAGCTCCCAACTGACTGAATGAGGGCCAAGCACACCGCAGAGGGTAACCTGCTCTACACAAAAGTCTACTCATGTAAATGTTAATTTCATTTTTAAAATATCTTCAAAGACTACTGCTATACCATTTGAACAAACATCTGGATACTGTGATCCAGCCAAGGCGATGTGTAGAATCAGCCATCCAGATGTTCTTGGGGTCTTTCTTGGGTGTCTTGTTTTCTTTGTTTTCCCCCCACCTTCATTCATTTTCACACATTCATGTGGATGTCCTATCTGTGATAGGTTTTTCTTTGAACCTTGTTATTTTGTTGCTACTCTGCTCTCAGCTGGAGGCTGAGGGGCCCTGCCTATTAACCATTTCCTGTTTCTCCATCAATCTGCTCTTTTTTCAGTTCTCCTTACTCTGTAGCCCTGATGTGAAGCACTCAGGCCTGTGAAGCTCAAAGATTCTCGAATCACCTGGGTTTTTAGCTATCTGTGCTCATGTTTTATCTCTGTTCAAAGAATTGTGTTCATGGTGTAGCAAGAATACAACTGAGCATCAGGGCCCCCTGCATTTTTGTATCAAACTGGAATACACTTTATTCTAAAAATACTAACTTATCTGAACATTTGGAGTTACCTATAGAAATTGATAACGTTTTTTGAAAGAATATAAAAATATATTTGCAAAATGATCCTCATTTTTGCCCTCCAGAAAACATATACATAGGATTCTAGGTCTCTGAAGCTGCTTTCTGTGTTTTCTACAATTTCTTTATGCACATAATATAGAAAACACTATAAATGATCGGACTTTTTTTCAACCCTCTCTGTTCCAGCAAACTCTTGAGCCTCTATCCTAAGAGGTAATCATAATCATTAACAATTTGGTGCTTGCCCCTTTACACACACAAACGCAGAGAACATAAACACAAAACTATATCTATATATTCATCATCTAAATGATATTCATCATTCTAAACTTTAACTTTTCTTGATAAAACGTCTCCAGGCTCCGTGTGGCAACGTTGATGTCTACTACTGGGCTTTAAACCCTCCCGTAGTTAAAGCTGTAAATTAGAGGAAGGAAACTGAAACTTCTCCAAATTTTCTATTTTTGCCATTGACACTGCTGCGAAGAAAATCCCAAAGGGCTGCCAAACAAACAACAAGTTACACCGACTAATTTGCTCTCAGGACCCGCGCAGGACGCAGGTCCTCGGTCTGCTACGCCCCGGCTCTCGCCTCGGAGCCGATCCGGGCGCGCGGTCACCGCGCCCACCGCGAGGTCGCCCAGGGCGTGGCTGCGCCCCCGCCCGCTCGCCGAGGACCTGGGCCTCGCCCCGGAGCCCGCCCGCCTCGCGCCCCTCCGTCCCCGGCCCGCGCGTCCTCTCCGCAGAGCAGGTAACCCCCACGGCCCCGCGCGCCCGCCTTCTCCGCACCGCGAGTTCAAGTCTAGCTTGGGAGATTCAGCGATTAAGGAAGACCCGGTCCCAATTTTTAAATTTTTTTTTTTTTTTTAATTAAAAGGAACAGGGATGTAGGTCAGTGAGAAAACCCTGGGTTCAATTCCAGGGAGTGGGCGGGGTGGGGGGCGAGAATGGCGATTTGTGAAACTTTGGACAAGTTTAGGGTATAATAGCTGAGGAAGGGCGGGCTCGGACATGAAGGACGTGTGTGAAACAGAATTTCTGTGCAAAAGCAGAAACAAAACAAACAAACAAAAAAAAACCACTTGTCCTTTTCCCCTACTCAGCTTACAAACTCACAAAGGCACATTTTACAACAACTAATTTGTCCTCAGAACCACCGTAAAATGCAGATCCTCAGTTCGCTGCGTCGCTGCATCGGGTGGGGCGTTCACCCTCGGAACTCTCGCTTCCGACCCGGGTCTGTGTGGCAGGTGGGCCCCGACTCTGCACCACTGACAGGCACCCAGGAAAGAAGCCCTGCGCGCGCGCGTGTGCGTGTGCGCGTGCTTGTGCGTGCGCGTGCGTGTGCGTGTGTGAGGGGGGTGTCAACAATTAACCCTCAGCGGCTAGCTAAGTTTGGGCTCTGCAAATTTCAGCCCAGAGAGTATCTAAGGAGAGCGTACGCTTCCTCCTCTGCGGGCCAGTTGACCAGTAGGAAAATAGAACTCTTTGGCCATGGGGGCCCGGGGGGGGGGGGGGAGGAATCGTTTTCAGTCACACGACTATATTGTGTGGCAGTCAGGTGCAGAGGCGTCCTAGCGTGGAGAAGCAGTTGCTAAATAATGCTGTGCCAGGGTCCTTAAACTGGGTATGATCAGCACCCGGGTGGCGGGATGCTGAGTCCATCGTGGAGGGCTCCTGGAAGAGCTTGCCGGGCTGTGGGCTCGGAGGAGTCCAGCTGGAGAAAGACTCCGGAAGCCCTAGAAGGCACCAACCTTGAGAAAAGGGAGCTAAGGCAAGAGGGTGGGGGGGGGGGTAGTTGTTGGGGAGAGAACTTGAGCTGAGGGGAGAGTGAGCTGTTGCTCTGTCTTTGCAAATGTGAGTAGAGGGTCTGAAGCCTTGAGGAATATGGCAAGCTGGAGCCCTGGGGAGGGAGAGGCTCTTGGGCAGCCAGCACTGTACCAGGTCAGCGTGTTGGCCAAGATCACCATACTCTAGAGCTCTATCATTGAAAAGAAAATCCAGATCGCAGTGTTACAGTTGAAGTAGAGGATGTGGGGAAAAAGTATTCTAGTTCAATAACAGATCATTTGCACCAATTGTATATGGATAATAAAAGTCAAAACTCATCCTCATTGTATACTTGCACTGTTATGTTTTATGAAAATTAATTTATTTACATCTCATAACTATCCATTTTGAACACTTGCCTAGTATGCATAAGGTCCTGGGTTCAAGCCCAAATACTGCAAAAAGACAAAAAAAAAAAAAAAGAAAGAAAGAAAGAGTAAAAGAAACAGGGCATCATTACCATTTTATAGGTTGGAGGCTGAGGAACTAAGAGATTGCCCAAAAGCCGAGGCCAAGTGGGGTAATGCCAAACACTCTGGCCTGGGAATCAAGATTCAGATCCTAAAGCCTTCACTCTGGTTACTGTTCCTCACTGTGGGTTTCTTTATCTATGAAATGCGTACTGTAGTCTCTGCCCCCGGCAGCAAGGAATATGGAGGTGCTTTGTAGACTGCGTTGTGATGGCCAGTAGGAAGCATTACTATGGACACAACAGAGTGGCGCACTTCCAAGGCCAAACCTCAATTACAGAGAACTGATGGGATTGGATTGATTTTCAGAATTTAATGGGTTTGCCACATACTGAGAGGCAAATATGAGGTCATGCTTAAAGTCATGGCCTTTGGAGTCCAGTAGACTGAGGTTGGACTCCTGCTGTACTACTCATGAACTCTGTCTTTAGATGTGACTGAAAATGCAATACAGTGAAAGACACATTGTCATTAATGCCCCTCAAAATACCTCTCCCCAACACATTTACTCCATTATTATTTTCCATCATTTTCCCACTTTCTGAAGCAGTTCTCTCTCTCTCTCTCTCTCTCTCTCTCTCTCTCTCTCTCTCTCTCTCTCTCTCTCTCTCTCTCTCTCTCTTTTGGCAGAACTGGGGATTGAACTCAGGTCCTTGCTCTTGTCAGGGAAGCGCTTATTCCACTGAGCCATCTCCCCAGCCTAGAAGCAGTTCTCAAAGTCCTCTTTTTGTGAATGTCTTTTGTTATGCTGTCATGGTTGCTTAGATGTTCTGAATTGATTTAAAATGTTTACCTTTAGTGGTCATTTTGCCTTGGGGAGAGAGCTGGAAGTTAAGTGGTGCCAGACCAGCAAATCAGGTAGATAGCACTGCACTTTTTCTGTAAGCCTGCTTTTCCAATGGAGAACATTTGCTAGCTGCATTCACTGTCTTTTTTTAATCACACCTCATAAAGACACTCACAAAAGAGCACTCCCAGAACTGCTTGAGGAAGCGGCAAGAACAATGGGGTAAGTGTGGCAGAAGCTTGTATTTTGAGGAAGATTAAGGCAGTATGTCTTTAATTGTAATAAAATTTTAAAAATGTAAACAACCTATTTTCCCGTTACTCTGTGTATTTCTGAAACTACATTATCTTCACAATCCTCATTTTGTTCTGTGTACAATAGGCCTAATAATCCATTGGTGATAGAGCAGTTGTGAGGATTAAATGAGATTCACCAAGTACAGTGCCTAACAGGAGTAGCGAGTGCTCAGTATGATGCAGATGGCGCTCTTCTTTTTTCCCTAAATCTTCTTTCTCCCTCTTTCTTAGCTGCCCCCAGACCACCCCTGTGGAGCCCAGCATGTGTGGGGGGCCGGTGGAGAGGTATGTGGCTGCCATGGTGCTGAGTGCAGCTGGAGATGCCTTGGGGTTCTTCAATAGGAAGTGGGAGTTCCTGCGGGATGGGGAGAGGATACACCAGCAGCTGGCAGAGCTGGGTGGCTTGGACGCCATTGATGTGGAGAAGTGGCGAGTCAGCGACGACACGGTGATGCACTTGGCCACAGCAGAGGCCCTCGCGCAAGCCGGGGAAGCCCCCCACTTGGCTCGGCTGTACTCACTTCTGGCTAAGCATTACCAAGACTGCATGGAAGATATGACTGGCCGGGCACCAGGTGAGAGCACAGCCAGGGGAGGCAGGCAGGCGGAGGGTGCAATGGGCCCAAGGAAATCATTAAGAATGGCCGTGGACCTTTAAATGTCAAGGAAGCAACATTGTTTGTAGTTGTGTTAAAAACAGAAGCAACCTGAAGCCTGTAACTCCAGCACTCCAGGAGACTGAGGCAGGAGGATCACAAGACAAACTCAGCCTGGGAAATTTAGAAATTTAGTGAGACTTTGTCTTAAAATAATTATTTTTTAAAAGGGCTGCAGTTAGATCTCAGTACAAAGGCCCTGGATTCAGTCTCCAGTACCAAAAACAAAGAACGGGAAGGAAAGAAAGAAGGAAGGAGGGAAGGAAGGAAGGAAGGAAGGAAGGAAGGAAGGAAGGAAGGAAGGAAGGAAGGAAGGAAGGAAGGAAGGAAAGAAGGAAGGGAGGGAGAAGGTCCTGGAGATACTCCTTGTCTGACCCTAGGTCTGCTTGCAAGTACTTCTTGCCCACTGCGAAGTTCTTTACTATTCCTCAGGTCACCCTCCCCTGCCTACTTGGCTGACCGCCAACCTCTTCACACGTGTTAGTCTGTTACTGTAACAAAATACATCATAGGCTGGGTGGCTTGACCAACTGCCGTTTATTTTCTTATGGCCCTGATTTTTAGGAAGTCTAAATTAGCGTGTTAGCAGACTTGATTTATTCTGAAATCTGTCTTGCTAGCATGAAGGCGGCCACCTTCTAGCACTATCTTTATTGGACTTGCTGGCACGCACAGGCATACATTCACGGATTCATGGTGGCTTTCTGTCCCTAGCCCTCATACTACCAGGGTACTAGTCAGTTTGGGTGAGGCTTCTGTTCAGCTTCCTAACCTCCCAAGAGGTCATATCTGACACTTGAGGTACTGGAGTTAGGGATTCAGCATAGAAAGTTGGGAGAATACAGTTCAACCCAGAATACTCCTGATGATAAGAGCCCCATACCCAGGGGTCTCTCATAACCTCAAGGAAGCCAAATTCTGTCCATCCTTTCTTATCATCTGGCTATCTCCTCAGCTTGACATCTAGGAAATTTTCTCTAGCTATGCCTGTGGATGTTGTTAGGAATCACCGAGCCCAATCAGGGAACAGTACTGCCCCCTCCCCCGCATGCTGTGTGGACTCACAGCTCCTGATACGAGGCCTCCGTGAAATTCAGATAGGAATAGCCCAGGCCCAGTCCTCTTTGCCTGAGTCCGGGACTTCACTCTGGACTTTAGCCTCTTTCTAATATCCAGGAGCTCTAATCGCCAGCTTCCTATCAAGCTCATAAAGAGCTTGGATTTGGGTTTTAGAGTCTCACTTATTTTTACCAAGCCACTAACTAGCTGGTTATGTGATCTTGAGTAAGTTTCATAGACTGTGAACCTTATTCATTTAAGAAGAAGAAGAATACACTATGTGTACCTTTTTGAGTTATTGTGATGTCTCTAAAATAAGTGGTAGAGATTCCATGCCTCTCTCTTCTCTCCTTTAAATCATATCATATATGATTGGATGATATATGAAGGAAAGCATGGTATTCAGTTGAGGTTTGGAGTTTACAGGCATTATAATCAATATTTGCTTGCCTTTTTCCATCGAGATAGAGTTTAGTTCTCCCAACAGAGGCTTCTGCTTTGGTGACACTGACACCCCACTCACTCCCATCCTTCCTCACCTGACTCTTTCCCAGGTGAGACCTCAGTGCACAACAGCATGAGGTTGGAGCCGGACAAGGCCAATGGCTGGAGGATTCCCTTTAACAAACATGAAGGAGGCTGTGGTGCTGCCATGCGGGCCATGTGCATCGGCCTCAGGTTTCCTCACCTCACCCAGCAGGAAACCCTGATCCAAGTGAGCATCGAGAGCGGCCGGATGACCCACCACCACCCAACAGGGTACCTGGGGGCCCTGGCGTCTGCTCTTTTCACAGCCTATGCAGTGAAGGGCAGATCACCCTGGGAATGGGGGAAAGGACTGCTGGAGATACTGCCAATAGCTAAGCAATACGTTGTCCAGTCAGGGTACTTCGTGGAGGAGAACCTTCAACACTGGTGAGTGTGCAGATGCTCACCCTGCTGGGCTGTGCCAGATGTGTGTGTGTGGACACGTCAGGCATGTGTGCTAACTCAGAGACCACAGCAGCTGCTTGGGTTTCACCGCCCAGCCCCTTCTTTGCCCCCCTGATGAGGATTCCGAGTTCCCTCCAGCCCTCGCTACTTACTCCAGGTGACCCAGGGGAGCCCAGTGAGTAGTGCAGCTGCAGTGCCTCCCTACCATTTAGGGATTCCATGTTGTGCTCCAGCCTTCTATGATTTTGTGGCCTTGCTATGCTATGTTTCCAGATGAACTTTCTCAGGTATTTTCTACTTTTGTAGAACTTACTTTTCCAGTATTGTCTTGATCCACAAATTTTGAAATCCTCCCTTAAATACCTGAGGGATAGTTTTTTCTACTACCTACATAATAAGCACCAAGGCCACATCTTCCCCTTTTGGAGAGTCTGTTTCACATTCTCTTCCTCAGAATAAAAAGGTCCAGAGCGGTTCTGCTGAAGTCATCCTTGGCTGTGAGGTGCTAAGCTTGCCCCTGGAAATATAAAACTAGGAAAAGTAAACCTGTACGTCCTACCCTTTAACTTGATACATGTTTTCTTGAGTTAGCAACCAGGTCACTGTGTATATGCTTGGTTAATATTTATTAAATGAATAGAATTTACGCTTAATGTTGATTTTTCTTAGAAGAGTATCCAATTTATGATACTCTTCTAAGAAGCTGAAGTCACTGTGGAATTTTCTCTTTTCCCATATCTACCTGGTACTTTTTCCTCATGGGTTTTGGCTTCAAATTTTCAATTGACTGTATTTTTTTCTTTCTTATAGGTCTTACTTCCAAGATCAGTGGGAAAAGTACCTGAAACTTAGAGGGATTTTGGATGGCACGTCAGCGCCGGTCTTCCCGCAGCCCTTTGATGTAAAGGAGAGGGATCAGTTCTACACCTCCCTGAGCTACTCTGGCTGGGGTGGCAGCAGTGGACATGACGCCCCCATGATCGCCTATGATGCCATCCTTGCTGCAGGGGACTCGTGGAAGGAGCTCGCCCACCGTGCCTTTTTCCACGGTGGGGACAGTGATTCCACAGCGGCCATCGCTGGCTGCTGGTGGGGGGTCATGCATGGCTTTCGAGGAGTGAGTCCTTCCAACTATGAGAAACTAGAATACAGACAGCGGCTGGAAAAGGCTGCGAGGGATTTGTATTCTCTTGGGTCAACTGAAGATTCTGTAATCAGCCTTTAGGGAGAGGACAGGTTCATTTATCTTGGTTTCTTCTCCCATGTGGTCCCTTTTCTGCTCAGTTTCTTTTCACTTTTTTCTAAAATCAAGAACCTTAACCATGTATGAAGGGAGTTTTGGAATAAAAAGTCCCCAGGCCTCTTGAGCTCAGTGTTTCCAGTATTCATCCTGCTCTCCCTGAACTGGTCCCTCTTCGTGTAGTGAAGTCCTTTACCTTTGTTGATGGGGCCCACTTCTCCCAAGCTAGAGATCTTACGGCCTCATATTTGATGGTGCTGAAAGGTTTTTCCACTGTATTTGGGTCCTCCACCCCCACACCACGTGGACTCTGAGTCAAGGATTTAAGTGCAAGGAGTGGATTTAAGAGGCAATTCCGGGAAGCGCCTGTAAGAGAAGGGGGAAGTGAGACCTCAGGGGAAGGGAACACTGCAGAGCACGTGGATGAACAGGTTTCCACCACTGCTGGGACTCAGTACCTCTGTGTCCCCTGCCCAAGACAGTCTTCAGATTTGTCCCACCTATTGGCAAATGACCTGAAACAAGTGCCCACTGACTTCCGTCTTACGTTGGTTGAAGACCATTCCTGAGGATGCTGCCTTCCTGATTCTTGGCTTGCGTTTTGTGAAAAACAAACGTGAATGTCTTCAGGCAAAGACAGAGATGCTCACAAGGATAAGCTTGGGCACAGTGAGGGAGGGACACATGTAGCAGCTGCTGGGCTCCTCTGCCTCCTACCATGCTTGAAGTCTGTCACCTCTTTCACTTTGTTGCACTGAGTATCTCTCATTTGGATGTCTGCAGCCCAAGCTGTTCCAGGCGGATGCTGTTCCTGGCTGCTCTCAAGACTTTGCTTGTCACGGCCCCTTCCTGTGTTGCCAGTTTTGCTATTGTCTGCTTGTTTTACTCTCCAGGCAGAGCCTAGGGGGAGCCCCAGCACACAGTGGACTCTTGGTCACTGTACTAAGTGAATGCTGCTAACCACAGTCCTTCTGGTACCTTCCTCAGAGGTGTCTTAATACATAACAAGTTGCCATGCTCTGGTGAGCACACTGGCCCCTTTCTTCATTTCTTGATGCTCCTTTCTCTCTTTTCCCACCTGGTAAATTCTTACTTACTTCTCAAGACCCACTTCAGACAAAACCTGCCACATGAACCTACTCTGATTGTCCAGGCTCTTGGCCACATCTTCATCTCAGTGGCCCTACCTTCTGTCCCAGCTCTGTCACCATACCCATCCCGGTGCACAGCAGTTGTGTGTCTTCTGGGTCAGTCTCAGGAGCACACTAGCCAGCAGCCCTTCAGTTTGGGAATAAGATACCATCTTCACCTTCATGTACTCATTCTCCATCAGCCGCGACTGCCTTCCTGTGGCTTATCTTTGGGTTGGAGATAAAGCCAAGCACTCCTTGCCCTCCCCTTTCAATATAATCACAGAACTACAACTCCTCAGTGCCCTGGTTTTCAGCTGGGGTGAGAGGAGCTCTGATAGCAGTACACCAGTGACTACCTCCTTAGTCCTGGGGGACTGTTTTCCCAGGTCTCTGTAAGATACAGTGCAGGAGGTACAGTGGGTTAGGTCTTGGAACAAGGGTGTCAGCATCAGTTTTCTCCTGTAGTGCTTTAGCCACATGGGAGATGATGGGAAAATTCTTTAGAGATTTAATTGTATTTGCTTGCTGATTTTTACTCTGCATCACAGGCACATTTTAGAAAGTTTAGGCTTTCAGGCTAATCTTGCTGAGATCTCTAAGCCTCCTCTTTAGGGAGATTAATTGGTAAATGTGACTAAAACTTGTGCACTGAACCTCACCCAGATGTGAGACTAGAGGGGAGGACAGGCCAAGGGCTACTGGGTGCTGAAAATGATCAAAGTACATTATATACATGTATGAATCTGTCACAGTGAAACCTATTAATGTAGAACCAGTGTGTATTAATAAAAAATGTGGGAGAAATCCTTTTTCCAAAACTTCACCCTCAAATGGTGACCAGTTATTAAAGAAAATAGAAGCCATTGAAGAGAACAATTGCTTTTCCCACCATCATCGCTTTCATCTGTATGCTAGACGGTGATATGAGTGTGTGCATGTGTGTATGTGAGAGACACAGACAGACAGACAGAATGAGAATGAGCAATGAAGGAGATAAACTTATTTATATGCATAATGTTAGAATAAATCAAGACAAGTTGCTTCATAAATAGTATGTGTTTGTCTTGGTGATCAATTCAACAAGTATGAAAAAGGGTGGACAGCAGATGGATGTGAGGCATAGCCAGCATGTAGGTAGGGGGATGGAATCTGTGCCCTGTTTGGGAAGGCCACACCCTCCAGGAACTTCCGGACGTTTAGCGATTTGGAAACTCTCCCACACCAGTCCTAATGTTGTAGGCCGCTAGGTTAGATAGAAACCAATGTACAGACAGAGAGGGACAAGGGTCAAACTAGTCAGTGAAAAAGACATCAAAATTGCTAGAGCTGCCTCTAAAACAGACAAGGTCCCCAAATAAAACCACACTGATCAGAGCCACATATTTCTCTTAAGTGATAAGCAGAACTTGAGTCTGTGCTATAATTAATCCCACTCATTCCGTCAAGTCCAAATATACATCACACACTCAAGTGGATGGCCAGGGCATCCAGACCCACCCCTTTCCCAAAATGCCTTTGTTCTTTCCGTGCACCCTTGCTGCATGACCTGCTTCTCTATTTCACCAATATAATCAGCTAGACTTGTAATCCTATAGGTTGGTTGTAGTTTGACCCATGTTGTACCTACATTGTGACTTTGCTATACAAATTACCCCTAAAGAAAGACCTCAATGGTAACCTGCTCAGGACCTCTCTGTCTCTCAGGAGCTATCCCTATTCTCCAGTAAGTCTTTCTTACTCTTAACCTGTGTTGTCCTTTAAAGTTCATTCTTTGGGGTATCGTGACTTTCCTCACCATGTCCCACACTGTACCCTCCAGGGTATGTGTTATCTTGCTTTTTCCACTTTTCCTCAGCCCAGTCCCACTTTGTAGAGCAAGGGTCTGCTTCACTTTTCACTATTACTTTTTTGAAATAAACCTTGTCACTGTGTTTTGCTCATTTCATTCTTTTTTTTTTTTTTTTTTTTTGTGAGATGAGGAGAACTTGGAATCCATCTCCAGAAGGAGAGGTCAGCAACCCAAAGCTAGATAAAGTTCATTTGGCGAGCCAGTTTCTAGGAACTGCTGGGTAACATTTTGCTGTACCCAGCCAGGACTAAATATCAAGTCCTGGAGATCTAGGCAAGGTCCATATTGGGTACAGTCTTTCTCTCTTTTTTGTCTCTCCTTCTTTCACTCACACTCTCCCTTAAACTGGGAATCAGAGGATTCTTCTCAAGCTGCCAGACTGGGGTTTCCTGGTCCTGCTGTGGAGATGGAGGAAGGGAATAATAGTCTTTTGCTTTCTTTTCACCTACTTGCATTCACTCTGTGGGGCCTTGGTGTCCACGCATTTGTTTGTTGTACTTGCTTCTCTTCTGCAAAATTAGCCTTGTCTTTGCTCACTACAGTTCTGTATGGTTTTTTGGTATGTGTGTTTTGGTGCAATGCTGGGAGGAGGGGTGCCCCATGCTGAGTGTGGATGCCAACAGCAAATAGGCTTAGAGCCCACAGGGAAGCCTGTAGCCAGAGGTGCACACATGTATCCAGAAGTCCACTGAACTATCAGGTTGGCCCAAGAGTACAGGTACATCCATTTACCTAGAAATTGTCTCAAGTTTGTCCTTTATGGCTGAGTAGTACTCCATTGTGTTAAAAAACAAAACAAAACAAAAAATCCATCTCCATTATCCATTCATCAGTTACTGAGCATTAGGCTATTTCCAAGATTTTTCTATTACCGTCTCTGCTGGTATAAACATGGATGTTTATATATCATTGTGATAGATGTTTTTAATTCTTTTGGAATGACACCAAGAAGGGGAACAGCTGGGTCAAATGAAACCTGTAGTTTTAGTTTCTTGAAGAATTTCCACAGTCCATGCTCCCACCAACAGTGGAGAAGTTTCCTTCCCCAACCCCCAGCCTTGTTAGCATTTGATGTTGGTTGATTTACTAATGATAACTATTTTTTCTGATATAAGATGGAATGTCAGTGTTGTTTTAATTTGCATCTCTTGAATTGTGATAGGCCCTTTTCCAAAGGCATGCAGTTAGAGGATTTCTCAGAATAAAGAAAGTCAACATGGCACTGTTAGTTCCTGGACACCCATGTGTAG